>KK121203.1:927417-966786 GCA_000611955.2 Stegodyphus mimosarum
CATATTATTTTATTATATTTTTGTGGCAACAGTTTCCATACTAATTTATGGTTTAGAATTCTATGTTTTGTTTACAATAGGTTTTCGCGGAGCGTGTCGGGAAGGTTGCAATTAATTGCAAAGACGTTTCGCAGAAACGCGCCGAATTGGCGATTTTCAAAACATCGCCAAGCAGTGAGCTAAAGCGCATTTTCACAGCAGTATTTTCTGGAACTGCAGATTTCTCTGTCCGTTAATTGATTGATAATATTGGGACAATGTCATCGCAATGGGAAACTTCTCTTATATCATCATTTGTCACCGCTTCTCCACATTTCTTTAAAAAATCCAGTAATTAGAAAATTTTACCTTTGGTTTGCGATATCCAAAACCTTCACATTCCCGGCTATCATAGTCACCAACCTCACCATGAAATATGGCTAGCTGGCCATAGATTATGTCATGTATCTGGAGACCCATCCTCCTACAATCTTGCTATGCTCCACAAAGCAGATTTTATGCTAAAATATTTTTTTAATTCTTAAATTGTCTCGCCATTATTCAAGAAATCTAACATGGGTTTTAAAAATTCTATTTTACATTTTCATTTTAGTGCGTGCACTATTGTAATATCCCTAGGCTGAATGATGGACATACAGTTTGGGGGAAAAAATAATATGGATACATTATCTTTCACTAAAACTTTAAGTGAAGTATGACCTGAACAGTAAAGTACGAGTTGTCTACAATCAAGACAATTTTTGTGTCATCAGGTAAACCAACTGAATTCTGCCAAGCCTTGGGTATGAAATGATTTTCAAACCAATCATTTATTAGCACTTGTGTCACCTGTGTTTTTTTATTTGCACGATATATAACGGGAAACTCTTTACTCCTTTAAATGCTCAAGATTATGTATTTTTTCTGATTATGAAAAGTTTACACTTGTTCATTCCTGCAGCATTTACGCATGCTAAAATTGTTAGTCTCGCTTTGGAATCTTTGGCACGAGTTGCAGCCTTTTCTGCAGATGTTGCCAAGTTATTTTGCGGTACATATTGCTAGAAAAAACTAGTTTCATCAGCAATGTAAATTTGCTTTGGAAATAACTTTTAATGAGTTCAATGAATTCATCTGCAAATAATTAGCTTTTTCACCTGAAATTCTTAATTGCCTTATACCATGGAGATTCTTGAATTTGTTTAACCAACCTGTCGAATATTCAGTTTTTAAGTTAATTTCACAGGAAAATATTTTAGCTTCACACATTAGAATTTGACCCGTCAATGTCACGCTCACTGCAATGCTGTCTAACCCATTCAATCATCACTTTGCACTTTTTGTTTAATGGACATTGCAACATGCTTTCGCTTTGTAGATTCCATTGCAGCTGCAGAATCAGGAACACTTTTCAACATGATTAAAAGTTGAAACTTTAATTTTTGTCAAACTGCTGTAATAAAAATAGCCTGTAAAAATAATTAAGCTGTATCAAATCAGAAAGTTAAGGAATAGCACAATCTGCTATATTGACTGAAATTCCTTGGAATCGATAAAGCATAATTTTAGCCTAGATTAATAGTGCCTGCTATACATTATTGGCTATGTATCATTAGATTGGCGATGAAAGACAAGTTCTGCTAAATTTTGTCTTGCTTTTATCACGCACCGAGACAATTAAGCTAATATAGTGCCCACATATACTTAGGGCTTATCTATGGCTGACACTAGATACCGCCTGATGTGGTCTCTGTGGGTCCTAAATTCTGCTACAAAGCCCCTCCAAGTTCTAAATTCTTGGCACCCCTAAATTTTGGATCCCAATGCTTTTCCTACATTATAAAAATATTTTCATCCCTTAATTCTGTTGCATGGTGCTTCTCTAAATTCTAAAAAATCTGGTCTCCCCTAAATTCTGCCGCCATACGAGCTCTGGCACCGATTGCGGGTTTATCTGAAAAACACAACAGTAATTCTTAATTCAAATAGCACTAAATGTAGTTTTTTGGCCTATGAGTATCATTAACAAAATCTGTTTTTAACATATGGAAAGAAATTTTGGCAACATAAAAGGTTACCATGCTTATTAAATTAATAATAATAAAAAAATCATTTGGGCACCACTGCATGCCATTATTCAAGCTGTCATGTATTGATAAACATGTGGTAGTGAAAGCAAAATATAATAAATAATGATTTGCCAGGTTGACATCAAGGATATAAAATATTAGTAGGTATAAAATCAGCGATTTTTGCCAGCAGAAATCGCCACTATACAAAGCCAAAGTGTTGTCTACGTAGCAAACCGGAGACAAAAAGATAGGCTCTCATTGCTGAAATTTATATGCACTATTTTGAGGTTAAATTTTTTGAGAAACCATTAAAATGAAGAGATTAAGGTACTTGTCTTCTGCAGCACCTTTGGCTTGCAAGAAACAAATGGCTACCATTGTGCAACAAAGAAGTACTCATTGTGCTTATAAGTTTCAAAAGAAATCATAAATTTTAAAACATTTATTACAGTATACAAATTTGCTAGAGGTTTATACAAAAAATAACATATATACTGGAAAATTAATTTTGGTGAAAATGCGCTTTAGCCCACTGCTTGGCGATGTTTTGAAAATCGCCAATTCGGCGCGTTTCTGCGAAACGTCTTTGCAATTGCAACCTTCCCGACACGCTCCGCGAAAACCTATTGTAAACAAAACATAGAATTCTAAAGCATAAATTAGTATGGAAACTGTTGCCACAAAAAGATAATAAAATAATATGCAAAACAAACATTATGATCATTAAAATAGGTCGTTACGAAGCGCAATTTCTTCAATTAAAGTGCCGACGCTTTATTACTTACATACAGCTTTGACATAACCTTCCCGACACGCTCCGCGAAAACGTAACCAAAATGGCATCGAGGAAAGAAGGATTTTTTTTTTAAAAGGGCATTAAAATTACAAACGATACCATGTGCACACCGTTCCGTTTTAACTTAAAAAAAACTTCAGCGAATTGCACAATGTAGGCAACGTGTACAAATGAACAAAATAAGCTAAAATAACGAAAATATATTACAAGAAAATGCCATGTGCACAGCGTTCCTTTTAAACTTAAAAAAAACTTCAGCGAATTGCACAATGTAGGCAACGTACACATGTTATACGGAGTTACCCATGTTGGCGCGCTTATTGCTCATTCAAAAACAATCGCCGCCAAGCAGTGGGCTAAAGCGCATTCCCACCTTAATTTTTATAGACTCTTTATGGTAGCCAAGGTTAAACAATTGCTGACTTGGTGCCTGAACATGAACTCTGTAAAATAGGATTTCAGCTAATAGTGGAGCCATACCTTTGTGTTCATTTTGTCATTTTATTGATCCCCATACAAAGGAAGGAAGAAAAGGATAAGAAAGGATATTTAGGATCCACTAAAGCTATTCTTCACACAGAAATTTTTCTTCTTTTTTCTAGCAGTGCACACTGTATCATGAAACATACTTTCCCACCTTATATAAGGGTCCCTCTGAAATTTTTGAGATACAGGCAGATAAGTGACAGAAAAAAATTAACAGTTAGATTTGAAAATATGAACTATTTTAGCCTAGAAGACCATTTTTGGTAAAACTGCATATTACAGGTCAGTTTGGAGCATTTTCGAAAAGTCACCAAATCGGTTATTCTTGCGCATTTTAGAAAATTACTATCTCGCCATATTAGATGGTTGCGAATTTGAATGAATCCTGTAAACAATCAAAAAATATCTAAAACAGAAGTTCAAGAAAAACAATGATAAAGTATTTGAAAGTTAATAACTATGTATTTTATGGCATCAACAATATTAAAACTTTTCATAATATATACCATTTTTAAGACAGTACAAAATGGAGTAAAACGTTTTAGCACGAAATTTAAGAAATTGTAATAAGCAGTAAATGAGCAATAAATGATTGGAAAGCATTCATATTTAATCTAAAATTAAAATAACACGATCATACAATTTTTTTTTTCCAATTTAAAAAAAAAAAAGTCCATTATTTATTTTGATCAAAGTACAATTTACATACCTCACAGAGATTGAGCAGTAGGCCTTTTGCAACCAGGCGTAATGTCCACCAATCCAAACAGAGTACTTCTATAATTTGTGCCATCTGGTATGTTCGATCCAGTCTTGACTTCACATGATAAGCTTTTGCTGCATTGTACAAGTCCTCACTGCTACTATATTTAAAACAAAAACAAGTTTCTGAACTATCCAGTATTCGTAACTTTCAATGACATTTTCCACACCTTATACAGAAAGTTCCTCTGCTGCGTGAAGATGCAAATGCTTCTTTCAACTAAATGACTTTTTACATACTTAACACACATCACGTCTCTCTCTTCTATGAATAAGCACATTAAGTGACCCTTTCAATTAGACGACTTTGATACTTCACACCTATGAATATTCTCTGCAGTACGAATATGCATATGCTAATGTAAATGGCATTTTTTACAAACTTCACACACATGACATTTCTGTTATGTGTGAATGAGCATATGCTTATTTAACTGACGCTTGTCACTAAAACACTTCTTACATACTTCACACGCATAAGGTTTGTCCCCAGTATGAACAAGCATATGCTTTTTTACACTACACTTTAGACTAAATGACCTTTTACATACTTCGCACATATGAGGCTTCTCACCTGTGTGAGTACGCAGATGCTTATTTAAACACCCTTTTCCACGAAATGACTTCTTACATACTTCACACACATGGGGTTTCTCTCCCGAGTGAATGAGCATATGCTGGTTTAAATTATACTTCAGATTAAATGATTTCTTACATACTTCACACATATGGCGTTTCTCTCCAGTATGAATACGCATATGCTCATTTAAAACACGCTTTTCTTTAAACGTCTTCTTACATACTTCACATGCATGGAGTTTCTCTCGCGTATGAATGAGAATATGCCGGTTTAATTTATACTTCAGATTAAATGACTTCCCACATACTTCACACACATGATGCTTCTCTTCTGTGTGAATTAGCATATGCTTATTTAAATAACGCTTTCGACTAAATAACTTTCTACATAGTTCACACACATGAAACTCTCCTTCTAAGTGAACAAGCATATGGTTATTCAAATTACGCTCTCGACTAAATGACCTTTTACATACTTCACACGTATGATGTTTCTCTCCTGCATGAATTAGCATATGATAGTTTAAATCATCTTTTTCGATAAATGACTCCTTACATACCTTGCACACATACGGTTTCTCATCTGCATGAATAAGCATATGCCGATTTAATCTATATTTTTCAGTAAATGACTTTTTACATACTTCACACACATGAGGTTTCTCTCCTGTGTGAACATGCATATGCCTATATAAACCACCTTTTTGACTAAATGACTTCCTACACACTTCACATACATGAGGTTTCTCCCCTGTGTGAATAAGCACATGCTTGAATAAATTAGCCTTTTGACTAAATGACTTCTTGCATATTTCACATACGTGAAATTTCTTTCCTGTGTGAATGAGCATACGCTTATTCAGATTATCCCTTGGATGATTTGAATAAGCATGTGACTGATTACATTCCTCTGACACATAAGGTTTCTGTTCTGTATGGATATCCATAAACTTTTCTTAACATGTTGCTTCTTCCAAATGACTCACTAGAGGACATTCATGGTTACACTTGCTGTACAGATAAGGTTTGATATACAACTTTGTACATACCTAAGGATGATGTATTTGCTCTACATGGATATTACATGGTTTGGTGAACTGAAATTTTACCCAACGTAATTCTTAGATATTTCACAATAGTTTTTAAATTTCTTGTGCAAATATACAGGTGATTGCCTTGATGAACATATTTAGCCATATTGTGTATGACTTGTATAATGTGCTACATAGCGTGACTTGATTTCCAAGCTTCAGTAAAAATAAATTTATTACATTTCTAACAAATACAGTTTTTATATCAAGAATTATATAAATACTTATTTACGAGTTTAAGGCAATATGTCGTATACGCTACATTATGAAGTTCTGATTCTTCTACATTTGCTAGCTAGCGCTTTAACAATTCAAAAAAGTTACTAATTTAAAAGCGATATACAGTTTTCACATTTTACCGTACACAGTTTACGAAGTATTAGTGCAGAAAGAGAGCTTCCCATCAATTTGTAACAAACAATGATCACTAATCTGGATTCATACTCCTATTCACGAAGTTCGTTGTTAGCAAAAGATTTTCATGAGGAAGAAGTGGAAAGAAAGAAATAAAAGCGGAAAAGAATTTGAATTGGGACAGATAGACAAAGCAGCCAGATGTCTTGTTTTGCATCCGACCGATCTTTCTGCACGAAGGACGAAAAGCAAGTTTTAAAAATATTGAATTTTGCATATAGAATTTTTCTTTTTTTATTTGAATGCTTTTAACTGGATGTAGAAGTAAAATAAACATTTAATTTATATGAGTTGTTTAGAAAATAAACTTAAAACAAGCCATTTAATGAGTAACAATGGGCTGCTGGTGTGTACTGTTTAAAAAACAAATTATTAATTCACTACCTTTTGTATTTGTAGAACTGAAAATACGGATATCTATTTAGGAGTGAAATTTCTTCAGCAATTTTACAACACAAATACAGTATAAATTTATAATGTACAAACTTAAAAGTATTATGACTAATACATTTCGTTTTTTGTTACCTTTGCAAATAAATGCAAATGAATTTGGTGAAACACCAGATCGGAAACAATGTCGCTAAAAAATTGTGTATTTTGAGCTAAATAAGAGATAAACAGCTGATGGCTTCAACTTCTTATTTCCTTAATCTGTTAAGTAGCAGATTCTAAGTATTTCGACCATGGAGGTTTCGATCATAGCTAGATAGAATAAGATAGAATACCTGCTCTAATTCTAGCTATTCTAATCTCCGTGATATCAGCTTTCCACTTGTCTTTACAAACGTCTGGAATTTTAAAAGCCCTTCCCTCTGTGTTAATAGGACTTTCGCGTCTGGGGAATTTTAAGCTCCTCATTTCCCTCCTACGTTTCCTCCTGGGAGATCATTTTCGACCTCTGCTTAACTCGTGGCTAAAAGATTAGGCTAGTGGAATGACTAATGTCTTGAGTTCAGTCAGCTGTGGTTCCATGTTCATGTTATTGCATTGGTTCACTTTGAAACAAACATTTCATAATTGGTGTAATATATTTTAGCTGTGATCAGCAAAGATCATTTTTTAAAATTTTATTATTCATCTGTTAATCAAAGGATTAACTCTATTCGTGGAAGATTCCAGATGTGGTGATTTTACGTCTTGGATTTTAATCAAATAATGTGTGCTGCCTGTTGTTTTTTAAACTTGCTGCGTATTTGTATGAAGAATATAATTTTCGTAGAGTCAGAGGAACTGTTTACGTATTAAATACGATCAAACATTTTTCTAGATATTGCTTGAAAGAGTTAATGATAGTTTTATGTATTTTACCTGCAATGTATTGAAGGAAATTATTAAAAAAATTATGAATAGTGGTTCCGACTTTCAGACAGTGCCCCACTATCAATACTAATAGAAATCAATGTCTACTTGTGTTAAATGCATCGATAGGGAAGCAGTCGTGGTGTTCTGTATTATGTATAATATCTATATTTAGCCGAATAGAAAAAAAAATAGAATCTGCCTAAGGATTGGTAATCTCAATTAAAGAATATTACTATTTTAATTTTATTAATAGACTTGAATTATGGATACTCTAGTAGTCCCCACAGTTGAAAGGCCTTTTGTTTGCAAGACATGCAACAGGGCATTTTTGAAAAAAGGAGCATTGCAGATTCACATGTATACCCATACAAGTGAAAAACCTTATGTTTGTGACATATGTAAAAAATCCTATGTGTACAAGTATCAGTTAAAAGATCATATGTGTAAGCATACTGGTGAAAAGCCTCATGTGTGCACCTCATGTGGCAAATCCTTTGACCAGAAAGAAAAATTAAAAGTGCATATGCTAGTACACAGTGGTGAGATATTCCCATGTAATATATGTAACAAGTCATTTCTGAAAAAGATTTCTTTGCAAAAGCACATGTGCACACATACTGGTGACAAGCCACATGTTTGTCATATATGCAACAAGTCTTATCTGTACAAGACATCATTACAAAAGCACATTTATTTGCACACAGGTGAAAAGCCTCATGCATGTTATATGTGTGACAAATCTTTTGCACACAAACATCAGCTAAAAATCCATATGTATAACCATTCTGGTCTTAAGCCACATGTTTGTGTTATATGTAATAAGTCTTTTCCGTATGTGTACAAGCTGCATCGTCATCTCCGTGTGCATACCGGTGAAAAGCCATATGTCTGCAACATCTGCAACAAGTCCTTTTCAGAAAAGCATATTTTAAAGGATCATCTGGGTACTCATTTAATTGACAAACACCATGCTTGCCATATATGTGGTAAGACATTTATAAGAAAATATAACTTAAAGCTACATATGTGTACACATACTGGTGAGCGTCCTCATGCATGTAGCATTTGCAAGAAGTCTTTTCTGCAAAAGTCCAGATTGTTGAGACATATGAATACACATATGCCAAATCAACCTTGTGCACAACCTGAAGTTGTTGAAAAATCTCACATATGTAACATATGCAATAAAGCATATGCAAAGAGGCGTCAGTTGCGAGTGCATATGTGTACCCATGCTACCAGAAAATATGTGTGTAATGTGTGTAGCAAGTCATTCGTCTTCATGGACCGATTAGTTCGTCACATGCGTATCCACACGGGAGAAAAGCCATATGGCTGTGAAGTGTGCGACAAGTCTTTTGCCCGAAAAGATACTTTGCAGATGCATATGCGTGAACATATGGGTGATAAATGTCATGTATGTAAAGTATGTAAAGAGTCATTTACACAAAAGAATGAGTTAGATGAACATATGCATAGTCACCCTTTAGAAAGTGAACCTATGAATGATAAGCTTCATATTTGTACTGTGTGTTGCGAGTCTTTTGCACAGGAAAATGAACTAAAGAAGCATATGCATTCTCATCCATTAGAAAATGAGTACATGAATGGTAAATGTCATGTTTGTGCAATATGTGGTGAGTCATTTATGCAGGCGAGGGAATTAGAAGAGCATATGCATTGTCATCCATTAGAAAGTCAACTAATAGGTGATAAATGTCACATTTGTGTGATATGTAGTGAAACATTTGCACATGAGAATGAATTAGAAGAGCATATGCATTGTCACCCATTAGTAAGTGAACCCACAAGTAATGAGTATCTTGTTTGTGAGCTATGTAATGAGTCGTTTGCACGGGAAGATGAATTAGAAGAACATATGCATTGTCATCCATTAGAAAGTGAAGACACAGATGATGGGTATTACGTTTGCCAGATATGCTGCGAGTCCTTTGCACTGGAAAGTGAATTAAAGGAACATATGCATTGTCACCCATTAGGAGGTGAACATGCGAGTGATGAAAATCATATGTGTGCAATTTGTAACGAGTCGTTTGTACATAAAAATGAATTAGAAGAACATATGCATTGTCACCCAGTAGAATTAGTGTGAGATAATTGTACAAAATGTACATATGCAAAAACAAAACAGAGCCTATTCACATTATGAAAGATTGTATTTATGTCCTGAGAAATTTTCTGAAACTGTTGTACTGTCTTTTGAAAAATGTTTCAGTTTCAAACAGTACTTAAGCAGAGATTTTGAAACATTTTATCAACCTTTAAAAAGAATAAAACTGTGAAATAATATTAGCTTATGCTAAGCAGTTGCTCTTGGATTAATGACAGATTTTGGATATACAAAACATACAAGTGAGAATGACTCCATTTCTGGCATTTAGTAAGTTTTATGTAATATATTACACAGAATAATAGAACTGAGGTAATGTCTCTTAGAGTATTGTATTTATTTTAATTTATTTTTATTATATGTACAAAATTAGTAACTTTATTACTGATTTATATAAAATTTCTTATGGTTTTAAATGGCCCTGGTATGTTTAGGCATTTTATGCATGTTTTAAAGTATTTATAAAATCATATTTTAGTGACTTTAAAATTGGTGTTTGAAGTTTAATGTTAGACATAAAATGTAAATAATTAATTTAAACCTAACTGACAAATATTTTAATGATCATAATGTTCGTTTTGCATATTATTTTATTATCTTTTTGTGGCAACAGTTTCCATACTAATTTATGCTTTAGAATTCTATGTTTTGTTTACAATAGGTTTTCGCGGAGCGTGTCGGGAAGGTTGCAATTGCAAAGATGTTTCGCAGAAACGCGCTGAATTGGCGATTTTTAAAACATCGCCAAGCAGTGGGCTAAAGTGCATTTTCACCAAATTTACATTCCATTTCTTTTACAAATACAGATTATTTTCAGTTGAAAGATTCAGATATGAAAAGCTTCACGACAATAATGATATAAAGCTATGTTACGTACTTTTCATCTATTAACAGTCTGGCTATGGCATTCTTTACAACTATATTTTTAGTCTTGTTATCCTTGGACATTACAATAAAATGCCTACTTTTATCATGCAGTGGCTTTTGAATGCTGAATTTACTAGGTCTTCCTGTTGCTGATCTATTTTTGGCTAATTCTGCTCTCTCAATAGCACTACCACCTTTCCCCCCCCCACAAACTCTTATTTCATAATTGGCTACTAAATTATCACATAAAAGGAACAATGCAGTTTGCCATTTGAAATCTAAAAGAGACTTTGACCACCATTATTTTTTGCCACAAACTCTTATTTTGTATTTGGCTACTAAATTATTGCATAAATCGACTTTTCCCATTTTGGCATTGTATTGTTCAATAAGATGAAGCTGAGGTACAAAAACTTTTTTCTTTTGCATTCTTGAATAACAGGAAACACTTTTTATAGGCTGGGATTTTTCAAATTTTGAACCAACAGTTAGAACCAAATAGTCGTTCAACTGGACAAAAAAATTTTTCTTTTCATACTGGATATCATAATAATTCCTGTCTTTCTTACGGACACATTTCATAGTTTCTAGTGGACACATTTGTATGCAGTTTTCTTGAATTGTTCCTTTAGCACTAAAACCTTTATTTTTTAATGGTAGAGAAGATGAAATGATGTAAAAAAGTTATCGAAATAATTAGCATGATGGCAAAATCTTTAGGATTTAGGGAAGGAACTGTGATGTAAAATTTTGGAGCAGGAAAATGCTTAGAATTTAGGGAAGCATTTGGCAGCAGAATTTAGGACTTGCAAAGACTGTCCCGTTCTGCAAATCTCTGCTGCTGTCTCTACATGTGATAATTTATTTATTTGGGACTCTGATAAGTCATGAGCATGTGCAGGAAATATACATAAGTATAATAAATAACTAATATAATTCTGGTTTAACTTTTTAGCGTGAAATAGAAGTGAGACAAAATTTAGTGGAGCACATATCTAGTTGCCAATCTCATAACTAGTGTGTAGCGGATGCTAGCCACGAATTTGAAGATTTTTAGATATCACAAACAAAAAATGAAATTTTCCAATTAATGGAATTTGTGAAGAAATATGAAGAAGTGGTAATAAATGAAGATGATATAATGAAAGTTTTTCATTGTGATGACAATGCTCCAATCATCGATCATTTAATCTACGGGCAAAATCAGAAGTATGGTTCTAAATCCAGAAATACTGCTACCAATTATGACAGAAAGATTGTTGAGAACAATAAAGGTCGATTATCAATTTAGTGGGAATTCTCAATATGCAATTACAGGACTTGAACAGTGGAACTTTGTAACTGAAAAAGAAGTTATATCTTTCTAGAGAATTAAGAAGAAAGCATCTTAAACAGCTTACATTGAAAGAAATATTAAAATGAAGCAAACAAATAAATATTAAGCTTTGGAGGGAGGCTAAATTATGATTCTCTTGGGGTCATAAATGCATTATCATTCCATAAACCACCGTTTCATATTTTTCATTTTATAATTCATACTTGCCATCTTACTAGATTTAAACCAGATTTAAACCGATGATCTAATAACTGAAAATATCCCAAATCAAAATAACCAAAGTTCCGACGTGTCCAATCTTGGACACGTCAAAGCTTAATCTTTAGGAAATAAAACAGTTCTTGGTGATTTATCACAGTTCATTTCTTGAGCACAGCATAATCATTTTGCACTTAACTAATTTTAAGAATACCTAAATTTTATATTTTCTTTTGCTGTTTTTCTATATTTAGATGTTTTATAGGTAGTTCTTAACGATAAGTGTGAATAGATAGTCGACAAAAAGATTGCATATTGTTGCAATAATATCAAATTTACAGCATTCCTATGGTCATTAAGAGTCCTTAATTTTGGCCCATATTGGCAGAAGGTCTGTAATTTTAGTCATCTGAAATTACTGTCTGTTTTTACGACTGCCATTTTGAGTGTGAATTAGCATTTTGGAGGAATATCTTTGGCTCATTGACAATTATGGTTATCTTTTGAATGGGTTATAATTTGTTCCAATTTCTAATATAAATAGTGGGATACTTGAGTTTCTGAGCAAGAAGTGAAATGTAAGCATTTCGAGCTCTTAAACAATTTTTTGCTTTTGGGGATGTGAATTCTTTTATTAAATGATACTAAATTTATCAACATTTTGGTGATTTTAAAATCAGTTTCTATAGAAAAATTTTAGGCTCTAGTGTAGAATTGGGTGCCCTTTCGATGGGCGAAAAATTTTGTTCAGTTTTGGTGATGAAACCCCATTTCTGGTTACTATGAGAGTTTTAACATGGTTTTAGCTTGAATCGATGTGCACATGGACAAAGTCAAGGCAATGTGCAATGACTAGTTTGTGCAATTCTCTGATGTTTTTTAAGTGAAAATAGGTCGATGTGTACATGGACACGGAGTTTGTGAAATTCTTTGACTTCTTGTTTTGATTTTGTGTAGCGGCCATCTTGAAATTGTGTCTTATTGGTGCCGACCTTGGCATCAAAACAGAATCGCCAAAATACAAGGGGCACCCAATTGTAAACTTTTACCAAATTTTAATTCAGAGATCTGTTAATTTTTCGATGTATTTTTTTTTTTTTTTTTTTCCAGTGAAGAGCAGAATCACCCACTTCTTTGGCACATTTTGTTTTGACGCTTTTTACAAGAGTAACAAGAATTGGATTTTTGTCAATTTCCTTTAACATTTTAAGTGCAAATAGATTGATATGTACATGGACAAAGTGTGTGCGTAATGCCGAGTTTGTGAAATTCTGGGATTTTTTTTAAGTGAAAATAGGTCGATGTGTACATGGATACTGAGTTTGTGCAGCTCTTAAAAACACGCCAAGCAGTGGGTGATTCTCATTTTTTTAAAAAAAACCTTTCACCCTCCTTAAAAAAAATTAACATTGATAAATTTCATTAAAATAATGGCAATATATTGAAATTGTACTTAAAAAATAACATTAAAATAAAACATTTGTATTTTTCACTGTCATATTATAAAGTTCCATTTTGGCCATTAATTATACAATATTTTGAATCTGGAAAAATAAACAAGGTGTAATGCTTAAAGCTCAGTTTATGAAACATTTCTTAGCAAAAGCAAAATAGCTATGTAATTAATTAAAAAAGTCTTCTTTTTAATTTTTTCATGGTAAGAGTTTTTTCCATGTAAATTATCTCAGAATATGCATTAATTTTCTGTATAAAATTAATATTACACTGGTTTCCTTTCTGTTCCTCCCCCCAAAAAGAAATATTTCTGGCCTTTCACTATTACAGAATTGGTAGGACTAATTTTTCTTTAGGACTTTAGACATGGCAGCTTGAAAAGTTCAAAATTCCAGAAAAATGTGAAAAAATTAAAAATGCCTCCGTGGTATTAACATGTAATGGATGTATTTTACAGAAATTTGCGACGAATTTCTTACGTTTTGGAGAACATCTATAAGAAAAATGAAAATATAATATTTGAATGTTTTACTTTTGATACTAGAATCTTTGGTACTTACGTAAAAACCCATCGACAATTTTTGCCTATTAAAGAAAAGACTCTATGCAATTTTTCGCCAAAAATGGAAAATCTTCTTCAAACACGCTGGGTTTGATGTAACTTTGATTACATGTGTTAGTTATTATTCTTGAGTAAAGACTCCTTCCCCCCGTCACACATTTAAAAAAAAATTGTTAAAATTTGGGACCTGCCTACTATAGAAGAGCATGTTTTGAATATTTCCTAAGTTATGGAATCTTACCAGCCTTAAAAAAATGTGTTAATGGCCATGATATGATATTATGGAAATTTTTAATGGAAATTTTTAATGAAAATTTAAATATAAATAAATGATAATATAATAAATTTGAAAGAAAAATAAGAATAGAACTTTTTTTTTTGTTTGTTTGTTTGGTCTGATTGGCGCCGTCTCTTGTGGTCGATGGGATTTTCCATAAGTACTGAATCTTTTCTTAACATGTTTGTATTCCCTTTATTTTCACTACACACAA
This sequence comes from Stegodyphus mimosarum, assembly GCA_000611955.2. Taxonomy (NCBI): domain Eukaryota; kingdom Metazoa; phylum Arthropoda; class Arachnida; order Araneae; family Eresidae; genus Stegodyphus; species Stegodyphus mimosarum. The sequence continues at coordinate 941,939 of KK121203.1, forward strand.
GCATTAAAAATATCAAAAATGCTTCTAATCTTATCACATGGACAAGTATTATAATAAGGAATTTTTTATTGATAAAGAAACTGAAAACTGACAATTTAAAAGATTCATCTATTATGTCTTAATACATACAGAACTTGCACTAGGCATTTTCCCACCTGATGCTATCTCTGTAGTTCCTAAATTCTGGTATTTAGTGCCTTTCTAAATTTTGCTTCCAATGCCTGCTCTAAATTCTAAACATTTTGCCATTTCTAGATTTTGTTGTTCGGTGTATCACTAAATTATAAAAATTCTGCCACACTAGCTCTGTAACTATCCTTTGAGTGTTCATATTACTAAAGAAATAAAATTAGATTACAAGAGAAATTAAATTTTTGTTATTCTAAAACAATTAAATTCTAAATGCAATTGTTTTAGGCCGCCCAACCGGTATAGTGGTTAGTGTCGCTGACTGCCATGCCGAAGGGTCCGGGTTTGAATCCCAGAGAAGGCATGAATGTTTGTAAATGTATAGTGTTGGTATGGCATGGCAGCACTTTAGATATGTGGCGAGCTGAAAGCCCTCTTGTGTGGTTTGGTGGAAGGGGAGAGAGGTGAGACCCTCCCACCCTGGGTGCTCTCCATCAAAATTGGGGGCAGAACTGAGCCAAATCGCACCGTCACCTGTTAAGTGTTCAAGGCTGTTGCCAACGACAGGCGTAATCTAGCGCTCCTTGCCACGAGAAATTTCGTGGGCTTGGGCCGACTACGGCAGACAAGTGAACATAAGCAGCAACAACAACTGTTTTAGAATAACAGAAATCTTTAATTAAATCCAAAAATTCTAAATGGAAAAGGAAACATGTTGAGTAAAGAAACTGAATGCATAAAGAGAAAAAAAATATATTCTGTAAAGATATGTACAGTTATTATGTAAATACCCAGTCATTTATAATTTCAGCCTTTACTCTAATTTCTCATTTCTATTTGCTCACCAGAATGCAAATCACTTAGGCAGTTTTTAAACTTAGGTTTTGGAGTGTATGTAAGATAGGGTGAGTTTCTGACTTCCACTTGCTCATTGCATTAGTTCCTGCCAGCTCTGATAATTTGTAATTATTCATCTTTGCATTATCACTGCTGAAATTTGAATATGTTATGACAACCAAGTTACTGAGGCAACTTAAATTAAAATTAAATTGTATAGTCTTTGACCACTAATCCACATTTTTAATTTGAATTTGACTCTTCTTCTTTAATTACATCAGCATGAGCTGTAAATAATTTTCTTAGCATAAGAACATGATTTCTTTTTACATAAGCATGTTCTTTTTACATAAGAGGCTTATTTAAACCTTTGTCTGACTTCGTAGTTACTTTCAGAGACATAGTGATAATTTGCATCATGTTTGTCGAGGGGTTTAGGATTATTTTACTTTTAACCAGATTAAGTAAACCCTCATAGGTACATTGTGGAAAGGTTCACAAGTTAAAAGATAAAGCGTGCAGAAACTAGTGAGGACATTTGTTTGAGACAAATTTCTTATTGTTAGAAAAAATGCTTAAAGAGAAGGAAATCGATATAAATTTGCCAAAATGTCTGGGAAGTCTTAAAATTAAAAAGATGCCTAAATATTTGTTTGCTACAAAACATAAATATTTTATAGCTTTTAATCTGTAATTATCCTAATATCATTTAAGAATCAATGTCATAAATTACATGTATTTTAAATTATAAAAGTTTGTTAGATTGTGATTTTAATAGGGCTTTTTTTAACAAATATTTTTAAAAAATAAATAAAATTTAATAGTGGCCATGTAAATCCATAATGACTAAGGTTATCTAACTACCTAATTTAATTATTTATAACTAGCTGCTTACCCTTAAAAATTATCTCTGCATATTAAAGCGAGTTATTGCCTTTCATTAATCCTTACCATGGTCACAAGATAAAACACAAAAATGTAAAAATTCATTAAAACTTAATTCGTCTTTGCATCTAGTGAAACTTAAAATAATATGAAACAATTTATTACCTCTGGTGCTTTAGTGGCTTATTGGAACCTTAAAGTACATTAACTGAATTACAAACCCTGGAACTCTGCACAAAGCTATGACACTAACTGCATCAGACAGAACCCAACTAACTTTCAAAGCTTGCCAACCACATTGACTACATCAGGCCTTTCAAGTTTGTTTTGATCAGCAGGTCTGTCTCTAGGCAAGCAGCAACAGTGAAAACAAATGGCTTTTTGGTATGAATCATTATTTTACTTCTCATTTTAATCTATTGCCGCTTGGCATAAAATCTACCTGCTATTTATTAAACCTGCAGACCAGCGGTTCTCAACCTTTTGACTAATGCATACCATCTAAACAAAAATTAAAAAATTTTAGTGCCACCACTATATTTTACAATGATTATTTCTCAGTTTCTCAATAGAAATATTAAAAGAAACACACACACACACACACACATATATATATATATATATATATAATGAAAATAATTAAAAGTAAATTAATAAGCCCAAAGTTACTGTTAATTGATGGTAGATTGGTTTATCCTCTTGATAAGTCGATTAATCTGCTATCAATAACAATAACTGGTTTTTCAATACTTAAAAAGTTTACTTTTGAGATTTAGTTTTCCCTTAACTGTGTTTAAAGCAAGGAGGACTGAAATTCTATAATTTTTTTAAATTCTGAAAAATACATTTTCAATAATGTTTTTAAATTGAATTTCCGTTGCTTGGAGATGTAATATGGAGAGTTTTCTTTTTATAATTTATGGTGAATTATATTGCCATTTGCAAAACCTATTGGCTTGCTATTTGTATTAGATATGCAGACAGAAAAAATATTAGATTAAAAATTGGTTTGCATTTTAATTTTCAAAATTTAAGTTATAATACTTTAAATCTAAAATTTAGTGCAGAATTTGGCCTGTTTAAGAGAGATCAATTTCTTTATGTCTGGTCTCATTTTACTTAGTTTTAACCATAAGTTAGGGTCCACTTTTAATTTTGCTCTGTATTTGATTTTCAAATATAACATGAAAGAAAATCTTTGTTCACACAAATAGGTTGTGCAAAAGGACAATAAAAATTTAATATCTTCATTTGAAATGCCTTAAAATTATTTTTTTCAGTTCAGCCAAAAGTTAACTTTTTTAAATCTTCAGGTACAGTTCGATCACAGTAAATTTCTATCAGCTATTCTTTTTCTTTATGAGGTAAAATTTCAGGTATATTTGAACAAAATTGGATTAGAAATCCAATTTTCTTTTTCACAATCCTCGGGAAAATAGATGTTGGAATTATTTATCAAGGAAAAACAATGATTTTTAATGTTGAATGCTATTTCTTCTTTTATTTTCAAATTATTTTTGGTTAGAAAACGTTCTAAACATGATAAGAATATTTAAAATATTATTATCCAATTCTTTGACTATAAGCTGGAGTTTTTTTATCATTGCATTTATCTTATCTGGTAATGATAAACAAATTAACACATTGCTCTTGTAATTCTAAATTTGATTCATTTAACTTTCCAAAAATATTAGCTAAATATGATAAATGCGCTGATCGTAATTCACAAAATAAAAATTTTTACAATTCAAATTTTGAATCACAGAGGAAAATTTGAATTTCTGATCAAAGTTGAAAAAGTGGTTTAAAACTTTGCCTCTGGTTAAACACCTTATTTTGGAATGTAACAAAACTTTTATGCTCACTACCCATCTTTTGTCATAAAATCATAAATATTCTTGAATTTAAAGCTCGGCTTTTAATAAAATTAACACTTTTCACAACTTGATTCGAAACGATTTTCAGGTTTTCGGGAATTGTTTTGGCTACTAAAGCTTCGCAATGAATCGAGCAGTGAGTAAATTTAGTTTCAAGTACAACTTTCTTTATTTGAGAGACAACACTGGAAAGTTTTCCTGTTAAAGCTGAGCTCCGTCACTGCGTACGGCTATGCACTTATTCTAAGGAATATCATTCTCAGACACAAAATTGTAAATTACCTTGAAAATTCCATTTGCATTTGCTCTATCATGAAGAGTTTCACAAAACATTGAACAAAGTTCATTATTTCAGTACTTTCGTCCAGTTGCAATGCAAAATACTCACTGTGTTTTATTTTTTTAATAAGTATCTTTTATAGAATTTACCATTTCATGTATTCGTCGACTTACTGTATCATTTGATAATGGAATATTATTAACTTCATTAGCCGTTTTTTCATTCAATAATGTTAAAACGATATCTTTAGCTGCTGGTAATGTAAGGTTTTTTGCCAATCATGTGAACCTGCCTAGCATTGGCAACTCTTACGCTTACTAGGTAACTAGCTTCCAAAACTTTTTCACTTGAAGTAACAAAATCTTTTATTACTTGTTTACTATTTTTGATCTCCGATAATTTGCTCTTAAAATATTCTTCTGATTTATCCTTTAAACTGGCATGATTTAGATTCAAGATGGCTTTTAAAAAACAATGGTTTAATACTTTGATTGGAGAATAGTTCACCAAAAACAACACATTGAGGTTGAGGGTCCATTTCATCTCCATTCGAAGTAAACCCAAATGATAAATAACTTTCATTACTTGATATTTTGATACTATTGTTATTATTCTGGCATGCAGTGGGGAATTCCTATTCCTGCTCTTTCCAGATTCCTGAGTGAATCCCAAATTGGGCCTCATGTATTCTTCAATAAAGAAAAATATTCTTCAGATTTATCCTTTAAACTGGCATACTTAGAAACAGCAAATCAACTTAAAAAAAATTATTCTAATTGAAAATAGAGCAATATGAGCTCGGAAATGGTGGCTACGTAAAGCGTAGACATGCTAATAAATCGATCAACTCTAAAAGAATTAATGAGGATTATTTTTTTATAGGAACTTATTTTTATTTCCTATTAAATATAACATTCATTTCTGTTACTCCTCTTAAAAACATGATTTATGACAAATTTTGTTTTGTCTATGGCTAAAAGAGTATTTGTGAAAATAAAAATGGATTATATTGCCAAAGTCTATGAGCTGCTATTGACCTTGAACAAAGACCCCCATAAATTTAAGTGTGTTAGAGAAATAATTTAAATATAATGTTGGGATAATTGATTTTTGAATTTAATGTTTAAAAATACTAATTTGCGTACCACCTATTTTTCTCTTGTGTTGAGAGTGAACTCTGAGAATTGCTGCTCTAGACTGAGAAAGTATGTGATGAGACATAAAAAAAAATCAACATAAAGCAGTTAGTGAAACATAAATATAATGCCATTTATCTTCTTTCAAATATGTCCAACTATCATAGGTGTAAAATATTTAATGCTACTTGATAAATTTCATAAAATTTGTTTTATTCTCAAACTTATTAATAATTATGTGAAGTTATGTTTAATAATAAAGCACCCTATTTACGGATCTATTTTATATTTAGGATGGTATTACAAAAAGACATACATAATATTTTTAACTGAATTTATTCAGTTCCCATTTGCTCATAAGCCTTTGTTTCGTTAATGGTCCTTAAAAGTACTTTATTTCCGTGTGCAGAAATGTGTATGAACCCTGGATTTATTGTATCATAATACTTACAGCAAATAAATATTGAGCTGTTTTTTAGGGAGGGGAAGGAATGAATTTTAATTCTTTTGGGGTCATTAAAGCATTATTATTTCATAAACCGCTGTTTCGTATTTTTCGCTTTATAATTTGTACATGCCATCTTTACTAGATTTTAACTGATGAACTAATATCCTAAATTGAAATCGCTGAATTCCCGACGTGTCCGGATCTCGGACTTTGTACTGTATTTCATGTTTATTATTATTCATATTGTATGTCATTTGAAATAAAATTGAATAATAAATAAAACTGATTAAAAAAATGAAATATAAAAGTACATATAAAGTCTGAAATCCAGTTGTCTAATATCTGGATCTCCAATAAATATATAAATAAAAGTATCAGAACAATTCCCATTCCGGCTTATAAAGTCTAGGAATGAAGAATATAATACTGAACAAAAGAAGACAGGCATGCCGTCAATGTGATATTTCTCCTCACTAAATGAGATTCCCTGTAGGCATGTCACTTTCAAACAAGTGCAGGTTAGCAAGTGGTACTGTGGCCGATGACAATGAATTGATTCACGGATTAATGCTGGCCATGAAAGCAAAATTTCAGCTTTTGAATGGTTGTGAGGGGTTTAGCAATTTTTGTCTAAATGAAACAATAACTTTAGCCCCAAAGTTGCTGTCTGTATGTAATTTTACTACATCTAAACTGGTGATTCCGGGTCTCAGACTTTGTACTGTTGACATTCACATATACATTTGCCTCTTGTGATTGCAAAGATGATTTTTAACTGCATATATGTGTTTATAGGAATTTCAAAGAAGTCTTTTAAGATTATCTAAATAATTTGTCATTCAGTCGACAATGCTGATTTCTAGAAGCAGCTGCTTATTTTTCAGTTCTTTTGTATAAAGAAGTAATTCCTTAGCTTTTAGCCTTTAATTGATTCCTCTGAATATGGTCATAAATTTCATCATACATTCAAGGTAGATTTAGGTACAGAAATTTCTAATTTGAATTTTGATTTGTAATATTATTAAATGTGAATCTTAAAGATTACATTTAATATCATTAATCTGAATACATTTGACAAATTGTCCAAATTTTAAGTTTTTGTGGATTCTTTGTTTTCTGTTCTGTGTTATTACCAAGTTACTTTATTTAAATGAATTCATTTTATTTATAATACTGATTTATTTAAGAAGATTTGATGTCAATTATAATGTTTGTGACTTTTATGAATTTGCATTGCATTTATAATTTTATATTGGCAACAAAAATTCAGAATTTGAATTTTCATTGTAAATATTCTTTTTGCAATTGTATTAAGTTGTTTTATTTTTATCTTTTGGTGCAAAACTTAATTTATTTTAACATATTTTGTGATATTCCGTAGAAATATATATTAATATTCCATTATAATTATAGTACTTTAATATACTACGTGCTTTTATAAGCTGTATAGATTTTATCCAAATTTTTTTCATTTTTCTAATTGAATGAAGAATGTCTAAAATTCTTGACTGGAATAATAAAAATAATTACATAGTGTGATCAAATTAACTTGCAGTGGAGTTGTGCTTTTTTATTTGCAAATTTCAGATTATTATCTTATATAAAACAAATTAAAAACATCCCATCTTGTTGTATTTCAAAATAATGTGCTTTAAGGCAGTGGTCTCAAGCTCAGATTCAGAGATGTATGTATGTTTTGTATGTTGTGATATGTAAATACCTGTTTTAATTATCAAAAAAAAAATGAATAATACCCCAGAAAATTTAGAAATGGCACTAATTAATTTGCACTGTGATATATATCTTATTCAAAGATTTGAAGGTACAAATTTGATTAACTTAATCATATTTTAATACATAATCATACTTTTCAAAAGATAAAAACCCTCAGTTAAAAGTTTTTGCAATAAGAATAATTGCTTTGTTTGGGAGTATATTTATATACAAACAGTTTTTTTTTTTTCATAGCTAAGAATTGATAAGTCTGAGATAACCAAATTACTGATAAACGTCTACAATTTGCAATGGAGATAATTTCTACAATACATCTACAATTTGTGATTAATTTTTCTCCAAGGTTACAAATTTTATCAAAATCGAAATACCATGAGGTGCTGTAGCTGAAAGTTGTGATAAAAAATTTATAATCATTTGCATTCAAGTATATGTATTTTTTCTGTGCGTGCCAAAGAAAGATTTAACAAATAAAAGAAATAAAGTAGGTTGCTTTATTCTCAAGTTTTGTCCCATTTGGGGAGTTTTTGTAATTTGACTATTTTAAAATTAAAATTAAGTAAGTTAGTGGTTAATTCAACACATTAGAATAATTTGAATACATGTCAATCGAAAAATTTAATATTGAATTGTCAGTATATTTACATTGAAAAGTATAATGAACAGAATTTTTTTTGCAGATTATCAAACTTTAGATTTCAGGCAGAAAATATGTCTGGCTTTGAATTTTATTTTGCATCATTATTATTACTATTTGTGTATGTTAAATATTTAGATGAAAAATTTTTTTAATTCAGTTGGAAAGTTGTATTTTGTTAAAAAAAATGTTTCATTTTATTAAAAAAATTCTGCTTTGTCAGCAGATTTCAAGACATGCATTTGGCCCTCATGGAATTTGAGTTTGAAACCACTGCTTTAGGGTAATAAAAGAAGGGAAATGTATGTAATTTTGCCAGCTTTTAAAAGAAATTGAAAAAAGATATGCAAATGGTCATTAATATGCTTTGACTTGTAGAATGTGCAATAAAAGCATAAGATTGCATCTATATGTTACATTGGTTGTATTATTATATGAAAAAATGCTTATATATTACTAATATATTTATCAATCACTGTACTCATTTGTATAATTATATTGTAACATTATTAAAGGTTTCCAGTTGTCTTTCATTCAACTTGTATGCCTTGAACTTTAATTAATAAAATATAACAGTGAATAATTTATGCAAAAATTGCATATTCTTATTCGTTCATTTTCTGTATATTTTTTTTAATTTTAATTAAGTAACGGAGCAAGTTGCTGTTTACATTGTTTTTGTGTACTCTGTCCAACCATGGCATGCTACGTTTAACATACATCCGGAACTGCTGTCCATACATAAATATGTCATTTCGTGAATTTAAATTTGGAAGTATAAGCAGAGCATACATCCTTCTCTTCAAATTAAAATATATGGACAAAATTGCTTTTGCAATGGTTGGTACTAAGAAAATAAAATAGTATTGCATTATCTGACAGCCTGAGCCAAAGTGCTATGTCGCCAGAGTTGGCAACTCAGAATTTTACAAAAGTGTATTTATCTCGCAACCCATTAATGGTTGCATATGTGTTATGCCTATCTCAACAGCATTAATATTAATTTGTGAAGTTTTGAAATTCTAGTGTCATGCTTGTGGTTTCTGTTGTAATTGTGTCGAGTTTTTTCCCCTCCTGTAACAAATCATAAGCCACTGTAGAGTTAGGTCAATGTGTACATGTAAGTGTAGAGCAGTGCTAGAAATTCATGTGTTTTTTTTTTAAAGTTAAAACTAGTTGCTATGTGCACAGACAAAAGACCGAGCAAACAAAATGTTAAGTGTTTTATTATGGGTGCTTATTGCACTTTTAATTTAGATTTTGAGTGTTTTATTATGAATGTTTCCTTTATAGAATTTTTACTGTTTCATAATGTATATTTCTTACATTTTTAATTTCATTAATTTGTTGCTGTTTTGTGGAATTTTCAGTGCATTGTCATTCTGCAAAATAGCTACTGTTTTTGGATGTTAGGTTGGCGGAAAATTAATCGCTGATGGTTGCCAACTTTGCGGGGTGGTTGGGCAGATAATGCAATAGTACTGAAAATAATTTCATTTCAGCTGATTGTTGTGTGTCAGCAACTTATATCAGCTACACAGCAACAACAGTTTTCATGCTTGTCTAGTAGCATTTCTGAACAATGTGCTGTAGCAACATTTTTTCATAAATGTTTTTACTGTAACAAAACAAATTGCTAGTAGTATAACTTTTACAGTCGACATAAATGGATTCTATTTGGTCCAAACTTCTAATTAATCACACAGGTATAATTTGGAGCTCTTCTGTTATAAGATAACGCATGCCAGCCAGTTTTCTCTAGAAAGTATGCACTAAATTGACACTTTCAATGAGACATAAACATATTTTCATCAACAGGTCATTTCAAGTGTGGTATAATTTTGCTGCCTAGTTGGTATAGTGGAGTGGTCTTAAAACTTTATCAACTGACAGAACCCTTAAAATTATAAGGCTTTTTTTTTTTCCTGGGAAACTCCATCCCATCTCTAGAAAAATATATCTTAAAATAATATTTAAAGTAGATCTATAGGTATTTTATGTAAAGGCAATTCAAGAAAAGTACTTTTATTTAAAAATTTTAGTGTAAAATGAATATAATTTAATCCGCGAAACTACACTGGTGTGCAAAAATTAAGGATGAAGTCGAAAAATTAGCATATCAGCTGCACGAAGAGGCAGAGCGGACAGAAAGACTAATCAGGAGATTAAGTAAGGTGATGTGCGGTAGCACATGCGCAGATATGCAGGTAGACGTAATGGGGGAGTGTCTGAGTAGTATAAAGCATGTTGTCGGTGTAAGATCAGTATTTCTGGCAAAGAGATTGCACGCCGTATAGCAGTTAAAATCACACCGAGTTGCTGCCTCAGTGAGAAATGGCGAATAATCAATCTGTTAGATGACATCTGGATGCTTTTACCCGAAGTCGAATCATTGGGAAGTTGGAGGAAGGCCGCAGTGTGACAAGTGTGGCTGCAGAGTTCAGAATTGCTCACAGCATCGTTTCACGACTTTGGAGACAATTTCAAACTACAGGAACAGCTATCCGGGGGTTTAGTAGTGGTCGTCCACGAGGAACCACACCCGCAGATGACCGGTATATTGCCTTACAGGCCAGAAGAAACAGGCGGCAGACAGCGGGAGAAATCGCTAGACACACGACACAGGCGACTGGACGACCGATATCGCGTTTTACCGTGGCCAGAAGACTGCACGGTGGTGGTCTGTTTGCACGACGCCCTGTACGGTGTGTACCTCTAACGCCTGCCCATCGGAGAAGGCGTTCTCTGTGGTGCCGGGAACACCGGAATTGGAGAGACAATGAATGGGGACGAGTACTCTTTACAGATGAGAGCAGATTTAGTCTGAGTTGCGATTCTAGACACATACACATCTGGACAGAGCGGGGAACACGCAATAACCCCTTCAACATCATCAAAAGGGACTGTTTTGGAGGTCGCGGAGTTCTCGTTCGAGCAGACATAATGCTTGGTAGCCGGACCGACCTTCATATCTCCCAAGGAGGTTCGTCACCTGGGACTGCTATTGTAACGAGGTTCTTCTTCCTTACATGCGTCTTTTCACAAGGGCTATGGGTCCTCAGTTCCTCTTCATGGACGACAACGCTCCACCTCATTGCACAGTTACTGTCGAAGAGCTGTTGGAGAGTGAAGATATTGAACACACATATGGATTGGTCGGCAAGGTCTCTTTTGTACAAAGTTATGTTGAAAAAACCGTCTCGTCCTTAATTTTTGCACACCAGTGTATCACCAAGCAGCTCAATTTAGTGCCAATTTTGGATAAGCATGATACCACAGCACATGCATCACATCTTCATTTTTCTTTGATGCAACTCTGATTGTTTCTCAATATGCTGCCTTTTGTTTTTACAAAGATATAAATTAACTATTATTGTAGTGTTTTTTTATTGCATTTCAAAAAAGAAAAGAAAGAAAATGAGTTTGAGGATTGTGAAATCACATTTGTGACTGCCTTCTGGTATTTTTAGTTGGTTGAAAGGATTAACATCCATGCAAGGGGGAAAATAGTTGTATATGACCGACAAAATAGTAATGGATAGGAATAATTACCTGCATGGAATTTGTACTCGTAGCATTCTGAACAGAGCCTCTTGTAAAATCGCGGAGTCTAATACACCGGTTCTCAACTCTAATACATACCATCTACACAAAAATTGAAAAACTTTAGTAGCACTACATTTTACAATGATTATTTTTAATTTTGCAATAGAAATATTGAAAAGAAATATATTTTGCTATTTGCACAATCTATTGGCTATTTGTATTAAATATGTACACATAAAAAATATTACATTAAAAATTGGTTACCATTTTAATTATCAAAATTTAAACTATAATACTTTGATTCTAAAATTTACTACAGAATTTGGGTCAGTTGAAAAGAGATCAATTTTCTTTATGTCTTTCATTTAGTTTTAATCGTAAATTAGGATCCACTTTTAATTCTGTTCTGTATTTATTTTTAAATATAACATGGAAGAAAATCCTTGTTCACACAAAGAGGTTGAGCAAAAAGCAATAAAAATTTAATAGCTTTATTTGAAATGCCTGTAAATTCTTTTTTCCGGTTCAGCCAAAAGTTAACAAGTGTGTTATTTTTTTAAATCTTAGAATTTGATCGCAAGAAATTTTTATCAATAGTTCATTTTTCCTTACAAGATAAGATTTCAGGCACATTTGATCAAAGTGGATTTCTAATCCAATTTTCTTTTTCATAATCCTTGGAAAAATACATATTGAAATTATTTAACAAGAAAAACAAAGATTTTTTAATATTGGATGTTATTTCTTCTTTGATTTTCAAATTATTTTCGGTTAGAAAACTTTTTAAAAGTGACAAAAATCTTAAAATATTATTATCCAATTCTTTGATTATTAGCTCGAGTTTTTTTATCATTGTATTTATTTTATCTCCAATGGTAAACAAATTAACATTGTTCATGTAATCCTAAATTTAATTCATTTAACTTTCCAAAAATATCAGCTAAATATGCTAAACACGTCAACCAGAATTCACTAAATAAACAATTTTGCTAATCAAATTTTGAATCACAGAGGAAAATGTGAATGACACAAACTTTCGAAGTCTAGCTGTAATAATGTTACTTGCAGTCGCATTTCATATTCTGCCTTTAATTTGTCTCTGTATTCTGATTTTGTTACCACATAAGTTAAGAAAGATTTATCACTTAAATACATTGTTCCAAAAGGCATTAAAAATGTTTATAGCTGTGTGAGAAACTTTTGAGTATTTTGCACGAATCTACACACAAGTTTAGGTGCAACTCTTCATTAAATCAGCTAATACGTTGGTAAGTTATTCCTTCATTGGCAAGCCTTCTGATTTATCATATGTACAAACGGATATTTTAGTTAATAAACACTAGTCAAATAGTGTAAGCATGTTATAATATAGTTTTCAAATTTTTATTTTGACTCTTGAAACTCGGGGGTTGCTTGGAGTCCAGTTTGATGACCAATGATATGGTGGTTAGTGACCGTACTCTCATACTGATGGGCCCGAGATTGAATTCTGAAGAAGGCATAGATGTTTGTAGATGTATAGTGTGTGTCACCGTGTATTTATGGTGCAAGCAAGGCAATGAAAATACACAATGAGCCAAAAGTTGTCTCAAAAGGTTGGCATTGGGATATTCTCCCTCAAAAATTGGGGAAGAAACTTAGAAGCTTAACAGTTAGCAAGCTGTCGGAAAAAAAAATCTGTAAATTTTTCTTGATGTAAGAAATATATTTATTAGATCAGTTGTTTCGGGAAATAGAATGACAGACCTTTAAAAGTTTTTTATGGTCATACTTTAAAAATGGGAAACATGCTTTTAAATTGGAGATCTTGTGGCTACAATAAATGTACATCATTTTTTCACCATTACATACTAAAATCTCTACTTAAAGTGTTTCAAGGAAAAATCCGTGCCATTATGTTTAGTTTTATGGACTTAGTTTTTGTGTATAATTAATGTAGAGGTAAAACATTTACACTATATTATGGACTTGTTTCTGTGTATAATTAATGTACTGATAAAAAATTCACACTACATTAATTATAGTTATTTTATTGTTACTCTTTAGAATATTAAACTCATTTTACACATATTACAAAATATTTTCTTGTGGAATACTTCAAATTTGTGACATACAGGGTCATACAGGGTGTCCTATATAAACCTTGAGTGCCATAAAAATAGCCTAAATGTAAAAGGAATACATAGCTGTCAAATAACAGCTGAAATTGATAATCATCTAAACTATATATGTATGTGTATGCATTTGTATGATAGATAAAAATTGTATCTTAAATTCATACCCTTTAATTTTTATTTGAAAACTTTCAAGCACCATCTAGGCTAACATAATTAATACCCAATTTTAATATTTGCTAAATTTTAAATTTTTGAGTGAGTTGGATATCCATCACTTAAAATTATGAGCCTGGTAACCACAAATGATTATACTATTTGATTCAAAAATCTGTCACAGTTATCAACTACTCGATAAATAAAAACACAATGATTTTTAAAAAATTGCCAAAATCTTATAAATTATTTTAGAAGTTCCCAAAAAGTCTTCATTTGAAATATTATTTTCTGGTCTCTGTAATGGTGTAAAGATGAAAATTCTGCAATGATCAGTTTGGTTACTAAACATAGATATGTAAGAAAAATTAAACACTAAAGTTAAAATAAATAGCAAAAGAAAAGGTCTGTTCTCAATTTTGAAAACCATCTGTAGTATACTGTGCTGTCATCACAGATACATCATGGACGAATTTCATACAGGCAATCAGAGCTATTATGCTATATGCTGCACCATCCTGGGCAGCGGCTGCAAAAACAAACTGGAACATACTTCACTGCATGCAAAATAAATGTGTCAGAAGTATACTGAATACACTTGGCTTGTCAGAAATTCGGTCATTCACAATGATCTCAAAATTAAATTGACTGATACTGTAATCCTTGATACAAATTGTACAGCAACTGTAATAATCATTCTTATTATATTATCAGAAGCATTGGAAGCTATGATTTTCTAATTGACCAGCTGCATAAAAGAACCAGAATAACACACCACAATACGAGATGGAATCTAAATTTCATATGTTTATCTGTGCTCGACAACCAAATTGACTTGCACTTCAGTGACATATTTCATGAGTTTGAAACCGGTAGAACTTAGTAATAAATTTCCTGAGAATTGTATAGATTTTCTTTAAAAGTTATCTCTTTTTAAAAATATTTTAGTCATACTCTAGTATTAATTTTACAGTGCTTTAAAATTTTTCAAAAGAAATAAAATTGTCAGTATTACTGATGGAAGATGCACTATGTTTGCTTCCCATTGCAAACATAAAAAAATTTATGGGACCTGTAATTATTTTCTATTCGATTTTTTTTTCTTTTAATCTTTTTGTTTCCAGATATTTAGCATTTTACAGTATTGCTGTATAAAATTAATTCCTCTTATTTATTGGGGCACTTCCCCTTTTCTATTCTAAAAAATAATAACTTTTTTAAAAGTGAGTGATATCTGAATAACTGATTCTGCATCATATCATTTTGATCTTCTGCATTATGTATAGTTCTTAGGCAATCAGATTAAAGAAAAATTTTACTATTAATACTGCTGCAATCCAACTAAGCGTTCTCTTTCGCCCTTTTCGCGTATGCACACTGGTCATCAAAATTAAAGGATAATAACAGTAAAGAAAACTAACTGATACTTAATGAAACATTACTAATAAAAATTTGTACAAAAGCATTAGTTAACATAAAGTTCAAAGTTTGGCAGTTGATTATTCACAAAATATTGAAATTAAAACCAAATTTATGGAATCTGGAAAAAGTAGGTCGTATCTGGTGAAAAAATTTTCTCTTTAATGTGGGATATGATCACCTCTCACCTTAATTTCATATACTTTATCAAGTTGATCAAGTCTTGTGGAATTGCATGTCACTATTCTAAAAGTGCTCTTTTCAGCTCCTGAAGGGTACAGGGAAGAAATTGGCGTGTTGAAATTCGGCACCCTATGGCATCCCACACATGCTTCAATCGGGTGAATAAGGTGGCCAGCCCATTCAAGTGATAGCTTCTGTTTGCAAATATTCTGACATCACATATGCTTGATGAGGCCGAGCATTGTCATCTATTGGCAAAACCTCAGAACCAACTACATCCTCAGAGCACCTCTAAATGGTCTAACTTGGAGTTCCAATACCTCGTTCACATATTTCTGAGCAGTAGCAGAACCTCCTTGAAAGAAATGCAACTCGGTGCATCCATTTGTCATGATTCCGTGGTCACACAAACGGAATATTTCACAAGGCAAGTTGCATGTTCCTTCCCCTTTCCAGATTGAAACACGTCTAGAATGAGTATTCAGACCATATCTGGACTCCTCAGTAAACACTACTCGGGCTCAGTTGTCTTGATTCCACTGAACATGATGATGGAACCAGTTTAAATGGCTCCTCTGAAAGTTGGAGTGAATGAGACACAAACCATTAGTTTTCTCGCATACAGTCCAACCTTGTTAAGCCTTCATGCAGCAGTAGAACAGCTAATTTAAGTTCCTGTGGCAGCCTGAAAGTCTAAAACCAAATCTCTTATACTTGCTTCATGGTTTCTTTGAGCAGACATTAACAGAAAAGTCTTCTGACGCAGTTGTTACTCTTGGTCACCCTTGACAGGCTGTCTATCAGCTGATCCAGTACTTAAAAAGTGGCTCCAAAATCCTGATACGATACTCAAATCTTATATGGGATATTCAAATCTTGGACGACCTCCATTTGTGTTTGACATTTCTGTGACTTCTACGAATTATATGCCACTTTTGACCATCACTTAAATGATGCATTTGAGCCATAACTACTGAATACTAATCACTCTCAGAAACTGCATTCACTTTAAACAGCACTACAGAATTGGTGTACTTGGAGGTTGAGATTTTAATTTGGAGAAAGATTTTTAATTCATGTTGCTCAAGGACTTGAGCTAGGTTTTAGTTCAGTGAAAGGACTGAAATTCAGAAGTATCTGATAATAGATATACTGAGTTTTGTAAAAGCAATGCCATCAGCAAATACAGTAAGATGATCAAATTCGCTGGAACAACCTTGTATTTGGTGTACATTTACTAAAAACACTACGCCATTTATAGCTTTTGAAGAATTATTTTCATGAAAATTTGTTGTACATTTTATATTTAAAAATTTATTTGCTGTTCTAAATTTAAAAAATAGTCTACAGAAACAGTAAACTATTACACCATTTTAGTGAAATTCAGCTTCATATAACAGACTTCATTTTTTAAAACTGATAATGTGCAGTCTACAATAAAATAAAGAATGGCAAATGTAAATTTTAGAATTTGAGATGATAATGTTTATTTTTATTAACCTTTTAACTGTCATGCCCGAAATAATCTCAAGCATAGCACTGGTGTTCCAAAATGTCACGGCCGAGTATCACTCGGGGTAAATTTTCTCTTTTTTGAGTGCATCGTATTGTTATACCCGAATATATATCGTGAGAAGATTATTTCGGTTTCAGTTCAATAGATGGCAGCACTTTACTGAAGGTTTCAAAGGCTAGAGGTTTATGTTCAAAGTGCACAGCAAACATTTGATTTTTGCAATAAAAAAAATTGACAATTTATATACGCAAATCATCAAAATAACTTGACAGTTAAGGGGTTAATTTAGTTCACTTGAGTTTGAAACAATTAGAATATCATTTTATTATGACACTGAAATCCTTGAATCCCTCAATTCTCCAGTTTCTTGTTAATATCCAACAACAGAACTGGGGGGGAAAGCAGTTCTTCAGCAATTCCATCAGACCTGGATTATCATTATTACCTCATGATGAGCTGACCTATTTGATACAGTAGTTAGTGTTGCTGGCTGCGATATCATTGAGCCCAAGTTCAAATCCTGGAGAAAGCTTGGATATTTGTGTGTGATAGAAACTTTATGGCATGATGGTGTGGCATACAGTGAACAAAAAATCTTCCCAAGTGGTTTTGTGATAAAAGAAAAGGGATGGTGAAACTTTGCTCCCTTACCCTGAAGGATTCTTCTTCTTCAAAACTGGAACAAAACTGAACAAAGACGTACTGTCACATATAAAGTAGGTAAGCCCACACCAACGACAAACACAATCCTGTGCTTCTTTGCCATGATAAGATTTGCAGACATGATTTATGTTGTTATTCAGAGAAGCGAGATAAGTTACAGCAACCTCATGGCGAACAAGAAAACTGTACTCTTTGATTTTCTGTATATTCCCATATTTAGTATTTACTTGTATTAATTTCTGAAAATATCCTCTTCACTACAGTTGATTTAAATAAATTCTAGAAGAATGCGACAAATTTGAACCATTATTCAAATATATCTGCCAAACTGATAAAATCTCAAAGTTCAAGAGTTTTATTTATAAACTTTCAATTACTAAATATCATTTGTATTGCATGAATAAGCATTGAATGCACTTTTTAAAACTATTTTTAATTTTTTCCCATTAAATAAAGATTTCAAATTTTGCTTTAATTGAAAACTTTCAGCATTTTGGTAAAAGTTATTTTAATCTGAAATAATAAAATTTTTGAAAGGAAAACTTTTATTATTATTTACACTTTTTATTTTTAAAATGGAATTTCTCATTTTCTATATAATGAATTTTTTCTGTGTTTGTATCATACTTCATCATCCCAGTCAATGATAGTGATATATTTTTTCATTGTATGTTAGTGTTATTCTGTTTTATTTACAAATCCATGACTTATGGCAGTATTTGTAATTAGCATATTTAGTTGTGTTATATGCTAATTACATATTTATTTGGAGGAAGCTTCCTTTATTACTAATTTTACCACTTGAAAAACAGGAGAGAAAAAATACATGGAGTACTATTTTTCAAGACATGGCTTAAATACTAAATATAACACATTAAAAAGCCCACACTAATGTTATGTACTTCAAAGGACTTATTAATTTCAATATTCTTTTTACATAACAATTTCTGAGTACATTTTACATTGTTACTTTAAATCAGAAGTTGTAAATCATGCTGAAAAATTAGGGGAGAAAATATGTGAGTGAATATTGATTTCTTTTAATGTGAGAACATACATCCCTCCCTTCTAATAAATCTTTAGCTTTACAAAAGAATTTGTTTGACATTTTCTGACAAAAACTGTTTTGTAATGTTCTGATTTATTTAAATTACAAGTAAATTATGTTTGCAGTTTAAATTGTGTTACTGTGTAAAGATTTTTCAGTTGTCATAGAATCATTTCGTATTCATTCTCCATAACAGCACAAGCTGAAATTGCTTGCTTAATATGATGCTAATTTTAAATGTGCTCAAATTTAACAATAACTATTGTTAGTACTGAATGTATATACAGCATATACATAAAAATTTTAAATCAATTTTATTTATGAATACTTAAAGTGTATATTTAAGGCCAGACAAAGACCAGTATACTATTTATGTTACAAGAAAGGCTCATCATTAACCTTTTTGTTTGAGAATAATTCAAATATGCATAGAAAGCAAAATAGAATATACCACTTGCATACCTTTTCCTGAGAGGGATACATCTATCTATCAGCTTATCTGTCTTAAATTTGTAAGTTAGACAATTAAATATTCACATATCAACTAATATATAATCCAGAAAAAGAAATCTTCATTTATTCTCTAAAAAGAGATTTAATTAAGACCCCATGCCTAATCAAGATTCCGTTATTCCCAAATTTCATCCATCTCAAAATTGTTCACTAGTAAAAAAGGGCATTTTTATAATTTATTGATTGATTAAAAAAAAAAGAACTCTTTTGTGTGTAGTTAGGGGCTTGGAGGCCTCACCCACCAAGCCCCTAACTACACACTTATATTGCTGCTACTACTACTATAACTCTGCAAAAGACATTATCAATCAGAAGCTATCTCTGGTCCAATTACGACAAGCTTGGGTCTTAGGCACAATAGTTTCTCTAACACCCATTTTCTTGATAGAAAAATAATGTTATGAAGAACGGAACTACAAAGTTCTCATTTGGGTGACCTGATTAAGACATGGTGGTGTAAAGTTCAGTTGATACATAAAAGTGTTGCTTTTTAATAATTTATATTTTCATTAATCTTATCAATAACATTACAAATTTTGTGAAAATAAGAATTGTCACATATTATAAGAAAAAATTAAGAATAAAAAAGTAGACATATTTTGATTACAGTTAGCTTAGCTTTTTAGCTTACACAGATGAAAATCATTAAAATGTGTTTTTTATATAAAATGATTTACCGAAGTAAAATGCCAAGACTTTTTGGACTAGATTTAAACTTGAACAGCATTTAAATTAACATACTATTACAATAACAGATTGACTATCTGAAAGCAAAGAAAATACCAAATTCCAGATAGTTCAGTGTATCAAAAATGACAGAAAACTTTTGACTTTTTCATGACAGAAAAGTTAAATGAATTGAAGAAACATTTTCGGTCTAAAACTATAAATAGAACCATTTAGTTGTTATAAACTTGAATATCAAATGCCTATATTTAAATTATGCGAGATTTCCAACGAAGAAAGATAATTTAAGAACCGAAGTAAGCCGATTGTGAAATTCCTCAACATGAAAATTGACGAAGATCTCATCAAAATTGCACTAGTCTTTAAAGCAGAAGTTTAAAGGAACATATCACTTCTTATTTAGTTACACAATCAGCATATACAAGTTATGAACATAACATATAAAAAATTTAAATAGCCTGTCATACTTCTCTTTGATACCATAAACTTGCAATTTTGAAAATATTCTACAGCATGCTGTTTGTTCTATTGAAGCAAGCCCCTAATTAAAATTTTTTTTTCCAAAATTTAATTGAAACCAGATAAATAGTTAAATTATATATATATATATATATATATATTTTTACAAAAATTAAACTGACTTATTGAGAATTAACCAGGTTTACATAAAACCAAGGTGAAGATCTCATGATTGTGTTGTGACAATGCACTGTTTGGCGAAAGTTTTTGTTTGGTTTCACTCATAATTTTATTTGTATTTTATGAAGTTACAAATATCTTTCTTATTTGCTTAATTTTTCATTAAAAAAAATTCTAGAATATTCTGGCTAGCTGAATACTGGATAGTCAACCTTCTGCAGTACTTAATCACAAAAATGCTTATAATGGAACAAACAGTAAATACTTACAAATAGACAATAAACAGTACATACTTACAAACACTTGTAGCAACTCTCAAACCTCCCAATGCATTACAGCAATAAATAAGAGCCAAATCATTAAAAAGTGGGATAAAAAATCACTAGTGCTTTGTATGCATGTGGATCATAACTCATAAATGCTAGATCTTATATGGTTTTTTGATTTCAGTTCTCTTCTGGTGAATATGCAGCAGAATTTACAATCAGCAACATATACCTAAATATATTAATTTTCAAGTGCCTTGATCTCACATATATGTTCACAAGATTTAGCAATATTTCACACATTACTTCTTTAAAATATTTTTGCTACCTAATTTTTTTTAATGATTTAGGGCAGTGGTTCTCTGCCCATGGTATGTGTATCACCAAGAGTACATGAAATCATGATCAGTAATTGCAAAATATTAAAGAATTTTAAATATGCTGACAACAAACAAAATATTCAAAAAATTTAAATTCGGTGTTGGGTAAAAGGAAAAGTAATTTTAACAATGTCCAATATCACTGTTACTGGACGATATGTGTTCAAAAACCATGTAATAAGTTGTAACTAGCCCCACCCATATTTGTCATATTACTCAATTCTTTTCCCATCACTTACACCATTACTTTTTTTAATCTGGACTTGGTATTCATCCATATTTACTGCTATGGACTTGCATTTCGATACTCAAGGAAAAGGTTTGTCCACGAACCCTTTTTCATGGTTTGCTGTCACCTGAGACATTATGCATCCCATGTAGTTATTCTCTCCTTGCTCTGTCACAGCATACTGCATACAGTGATTAAAAGCAAACTGTAGTTTCAATACTGGGCGAATTATCAAATCAGTTTTTAGCTTTCTTTAAATTGGGATATTCAAAGTGTACTGAGTGTGGAGTTTTCTTTATACCAAAATGAAAAAGCACTTTAAAAAGTAGATCTTTATATAGAACAGAAGCTATTTGTGGATATTAGTTCTGATCTAGCACTAGTGCCAAGCATGTTTCCAGAGGCCACCCATTTCAGTGAATCTTAAAATTTCATACTGATGAATGGCCATAACGATTCACATAACTATCCAGTATTTTTCAAAAATAAATAAACTCGGTTCACGATTACAGATCAGTAACATAATTGCTATCAAAGCATCTCACAAAACTAATTCTATGCTCAGAAGTTAGATGTCTGGAAATTTTGTACTGAAAATAATCAGATCAAAATATTTTGAGGTATATATATATAAAATTTTATCTCCAAGTGACAAACATTGTGAGGGGGAACATTCAAGGTTTGTTGAAACATTAGTTGTCCAAACGAAATGAAAAAGACATCTGGATTTCAAGTCCTGCACTCTCATGTTATCTGCCGTGGCCTTCGAGAAACAAGGCCTTACAGCTTAGTGACGCTGAGCGTGTGACGTCATTCCAGAGAGTGCATCCCTTCTTTGGGGTGAGGGCAATGCTGGGTCAAAGGTCAATTGTCAGTTGCCACTGCTTCGAAAGAAGAGGTTGAACTGAAATTCTTGACCTAAAATCTTGAGATATATCGGGATTTTTCTGCAGCTGGATATATTAAATTTGAGGTTTTGGGCAATTTGTGAGTGTTTCCAGAAACAATATAATGCCTTACATGTGCTCAGTGCCGCGATGTAACGGCAATCACAAATCTGGACCCAAAGTGAACATTTTCGCTTTCCCTAATGATGCCGATCTGAAAGAAAAGTGGATCCGTGCAATAAAGCGAAAGGACTTCATTCCAACTAAAAATAGCAGGGTGAGCTTTCATTCTTATGATTTCATTTATACTTAAAAATTAAATATTCGATATGTTTAATATGTCTGTTTCTAAAGCCAAAATGATTTCCAATGAAAAACTAGTATAAAATATAAAAGTATACGTTATAAAAGTATATGTTATAAATTTAAACGTGGACGTATCAAGATTTTGCTAGAGTAATTCAGATAATAGTAAGAAGTTATATCTTAATCAAAAAAAATGATCTAATAAAGACAGCCGAAGTAGTGTGAAACGGCCGGTTCAGGGGCAGGATCTCAAACTCGCAGGCGGATTGCAAATGAGCCCGGAAGCAGGTGAGGCGGTGCGCGGTGCAAGTCGGGAGGCGGTGCAAGTTGGGAGGCGGATTGAGGCGGTGCAAGTCAGGAGGCGCAGTTTGATTTAGTTGATAAAATCGGGATTCGAACCTGGAACAAAAGGAGTTCACAGGGTAGTACTATGATTGCTTTAGAGCACTACCCCATGATCTCTAGTCACTTATGAGTAAGAAAATGAATAAATTAACATATTAATCATATAATATTAAATATTCAGTAGAAAATTCTGTGCTCAACTATAAAGCAATAATCGGAAAAATATACAAGATCTGGAATTTAAAATAGCATTTGTAATATATAATTTAGCTCAGCTTTTATTTTAAATTAACTTGTCATCATAAGTTGTAGAGATTTGAAAGTAATAATGTTTCTCATTTAAAAATTCAAATTCGTGTGCTTATAATATTTTAAGGGAACACATTACCCTTTCAACTCTTTTTTGTCACATTTTCAAATTTATTCTAAAAATTGTAATTAATATTACATTAAAAAAATTATAAACAAAGGGTGAAAAAAATATTGTTAAACCAGTTGCTTATAAAACATAGAACTATTTTTTAAAAATTTGCTGTTACGTTTTTCATATTAATATTTTTTGCTTTAAATATAATTTTTTGTGTGTTCCTTGAAAATCTAAACAAAACTGTGCTTGGAATACGGTATGCTTCTGTCACAAGATTTAATGAAACATTTTGTTGTCATGATTTGAAAAAATAAAAAAAAAAAGGAAATCTTGTTAATTTAAATAGATTTTCACTACCGAAGGTGCAGTTTTGAGATTTTCCATACGTATTTTAAACAGTTGCAGTTTAGCCTATAAAAAATTCGATAGTTTGACGATATTGTTTAGTAATGTGTCCCCTTAAAGAATTGTTTGAATGAAATGATATTAGAATTCACTGGATTGTGTCTAAATTGTTTCATTTTCGGGATATGTAGGTATGTGAGCTCCATTTTCAGCCAACTGATATCATACGTGAGGCAAGGGCTTTTGATGAAAAAACTGGGAAAGCTATATCAGTATGCTTGAAGATTCCGAGATTAGTGAAAGGTGCAGTGCCATCGATTATGATTAATTGCCCATCATATTTGACTACTTCGAAAGCAATCCGTAAAGATCCTGCCACAAAGAAGATAGAACTGGAACATAAAAATCTTGCTGCCGCTATTCAAAGTAGCATGATAGAAAAGCAAAAATATGATGAAGACAGAGAACTGCTAAGTTTGAACGATTTATGCAATAAAAAAAGTATGCTACAGCTTTCGGATTTCTGGAAATTTTTGAAAATTGAAGATTAAGTCTTGATTTTTAATATTCAAGATGAACCTGTACCTCAAATACAATATTCCATAAAGATTAATGATGAAATGTTGGCACAAGCATTTTCTAATAATGCTTCTTTAAAAAGTATTGGTAAATTGAAGTTTCCCATGAAAATTACTAATACAAATGTACTAAATGAAGTCTTAAATGAAATTATACATCCTAGTATCAAGATTTTGCTAGAGTAATTCAGATAATAGTAAGAATTTATATCTTAATAAAAAAAATGATCTAATAAAGACAGCCGACAAAACTAAAGCAAAATGATTTTCTGTGAAAGTTTAAAAATAGATCTTTGGTTTTTTATTCTATAAGAATATGGCTTATTGTAAGTTTAATAATTATTTTTATGAACAGAGTTTTTTCAGTAACATTATTTTAAAATAATGCTGGCATTAAAAATTATCATAACAAATTACATTTTAAATTATTTATACCAATAAATAAATGACAAAATATGCCTTTTTTAGTATTTAGTTTATTATAAAAGACATTTTTTACAATAGATTTTGTTTCAAAAAAATAAATGTAATAACCAAAAATACTCGTTCTTTTACCTTTTCGCCATACTGAACAAAATTATGTACTATTTAGAAAAAACTTGTAAAGAAAAATTGGGTTCTTGTAAAATACTCTTTTTATTCATAGTTTTCATGTTAATCTACAAATGAAAAATAATGTTCAGTATTTTCAGTGCGAA
>KK121204.1:0-13175 GCA_000611955.2 Stegodyphus mimosarum
AAATATTTATGGAATTGGTGAGTTTGAAATCCGGACAATGTTATGTGAAAGTAGCGTTACACTCGACCTTATGCCAATTTATGACTTGTTGCGTATTCTTAGTAAAAAGATTCGAAACCGCATATCTGAAATGAAAGGGTCAGCCAACAATAATCTTTCAAAAAGCGAGACCAACTTTTTGACAAAAGATTTATTCTATCAGCTAAATGTGCAGTTAATATTTTAAAGTTTATTTTAGGTAACACATTATTTGATGTTCAATCTTTCTGTAGCTTCTGTTTCTTATGTCAGCTTTCCCCAGAATGCAGGTGATGGTTATTTGAGGAAAGTAGACGGAATTTAATTAAGGAATGAATGTCAGAGAGAAAATCTTTGGCAATGCCTCAGAAATAATTTAATCCATGAACCATCAACCTGTATGCAGATCTAATTTTGATAAGTAACATTTTGTATTTCCAGAGATTAATGCTTTTATTTTCATTACAAAAAACAAATTTCGTGGACTATCTTCAAAAATGAAATTATTTTCTTTACCTGGACACATATTTAAAAGTCGAGTACGTGAATGGTTAATTGGATACTGAAGTTACATTTTGCGTTGCATATACTATTTAATTATTAGTATTTTTGTTACTCCCTAAATAGAGGTGGTTAAATTTCTTTAATTTTTTTTGTATTACAATATAAGACGTAGCTTTTAGTGAATTTAAATCTTCTTGTTAAATGTTATTTCTTGAATGTGAATTTTTAAGGTATTTCTCACGCCTTCTTAACATGGCTCCGTGGTAGAGTGGCAGCATACTCAGTGCGCATTCGAGAGGTCCATGGTTCGAGTCCCGGCGAGGGCATTGCTCAGTTTTCATCTCTCCAGCTTCCTCCCAAAAAAACACCTAATGTTTCTAAAGTGGCGCCCAAACTAAAATGTTGGAGGATGATGATTCACCACCACCAGGATTTGGCGACTGGGTCTCCTATCCCCAGTCGCCCTTTAAAAGGGGGAGTATACAAGGTATTTCTGCCGTCCTTCGTGGTGTATTGGCCAGCACACTCGGCGCGTATTTGAGAGCTCCGTGGTTCGAGTCCCGGCGAGGGCATTTCACATTATTCACATTCTCCTACTTCCAAAAAAATACCTAATATCTTTACAAGTTTAGCTTTGTGGTCTAATGAAGTATGAGGACAAGAAGTCATCAAAAACACAGTAGGGTTAAATAAAATGCATTGCATATCTTACAGTGTAACAGAAATAAATAAAGTATTATTTTTAATGGTGTACTTCTTTTTAACAATGAATTCAAATTTTTTAAAAAAGATAATAATTTTATTTTCATAACAAAATACAAACACAGCTTCCTCCGACTAACTTTAGAAATGAAATTACTTTTGTTTACAAAAAGACACACATATAGAGATTATTTCTCAACTGATATAAATCAATAAATTATTTCATTTCGTTTCTTTAGTGGCTCTGTAGCTTACGACAGTATTGGCCTTCTTTAGAATTTCATTCCAGGCTCCTCTACTGTCGGCTTTACTTTTCCAATTAATAACCCATAAGTTAGGCAAGTGTCTCTCCAAATAGTCTAGCCATCTGAGTTTCGGTTCCCTACCTCTCGAGTGTCTGTTGGTTTGTACGTGAACATTTTTAGCTCTGTTTTTTAGTTTATTTAATTATATTGTCTTGCATTCTGATTAGCTGACCAGCTTATATTAATCTTTGAGTCTGATAAAATGTACGTATCTGTATACCCGTACATCCTGTAGATTTTTGCACTGATTCTTCTTCTCCAGATGTCAACTGTATGAATACCTACAACAATGTTTCTCAAAATCTTTCTCCCGAACACTGCAAGTGCT
Source organism: Stegodyphus mimosarum (assembly GCA_000611955.2). Lineage (NCBI taxonomy): Eukaryota > Metazoa > Arthropoda > Arachnida > Araneae > Eresidae > Stegodyphus > Stegodyphus mimosarum. The sequence continues at coordinate 1,858 of KK121204.1, forward strand.
TCTTTATAATCTTCAACCAATGTCCGTGTTCCAGCTTCAATGTCAAGAATGGTCGAATTGAATGTTTGAAAATTAACTGTTTAGTTGTTCTTTTGATCAAATTGGATTTCAGATAATTCTGTAACCAAAGAAGCATCGGTTGCAAGTTCTGTTCCGAAAAATTTAACTATTATTCATATAAATCCTAAAACGGTAAAAAAAATCTAGTTTGATTTTACAGTAGTAAAATTCAGAAAAGAAACTTACTTGTCCAAAGCAAAAATTTTCTTGTCCGAAACTTGCTGCGAGTTATCCAAAGCAATCTCAGCAAAACTCTTCAACTAAACCTAAATATAACAATAACTTAAATAACGTAAAAAGATGCATTTATAGAATTACATGCCATATTATCGTTTATGTTGTTTAAATCACAGATCGAAATAAAAATAAAATTCATTTGAATAAAGTAATAGGAAGTTTAATTTTACTTAGCCAAAAATAAGTATAAGTGATTTGGATAATAAAGCGTTCCTGGTATCCAGAGTATCTTGATAACATGTTTCTGGTATCAAGATAATTTTCAAGCAGCATTGCTTTCAGCATATACATATATTCTTCGAAGCGAAATGTATAACTCATTTATGTTGCCAATATTTATGTATATTATGATAACTTGCTACCTGGTTTGATCTCCAGTGAACTCTACAATACAAATTCAAGAACACATCGGTAACAAATATAATGCTCATTGGTAAAACACATTCGTAATAAAAATAACACAAATGTAATTATCTACATTTACGCAAGCGTTTAAGAAATAGAAAAAGAATTCAATTTTAAATAACTGGAAGAAATAGCATTTTAATCAAACCGCTTTATAAAAGCAAACCATTTTTTTATTTTACTTCTCGTACTAATAAGAAATTTGAAAGAAGATTTGCATAATCCCAATTTCCTCATTCACGAAAGTTTAAAAGTTGTTCTGAAGTTCGAATATTCTTCTATAATCTTCGACAGAATGAATTGAAAAAGAATGGAAGGAAATCGATTTAAAATTTAAAAAGGATTTCTGTTTTATTACCTTTCTCCTTGTTTTTCACTTTACAGAGAGGCAGTGGATGATGCAATCCAATTATAATTTTAATTATGAAGTAGGAAAATTCTAATAAATGTTCAATATTCAATTATTCATTTACGCTAGAAAAATATTTTCAATGATATTGATGAACAATATAAAAGGTATCTTAACATGATTTACTATATACGAAATAAATATGAACATGATTTACTAAACACGAAATAAATCAGATTTGGAATTTTCTACAGTTAACTTTGTAACAATATTGTCAAACTATGGTACTATACAGAGTACAATAATGCAATAAATCGACACATAATAGATAATATAACATGAGATTATGTGGCATGCCAAAATTATATAATATTAAGTAAGTTTATTAGACAGGTACACCAAATGTAGTGCCTGCGTTATTAAGGTTATCAGGACTCGTATTTCTTTTTATCTGTTTGGCGAACATGACGTGTCCTGACTGGACAATGAGTTGACTGCAAACTATGTCCCATGGAGTGTAGCAAAGACGACAAGATGCGAAAGGTTAAAATTACCCTTTATTTTTTCCACGTGTTCACAGTCGCTCCCGCCCTTCGGGATATAAAGACCAACCACTTGTGGTCTGAACGTAAAAATATAAGACTACTAACTAAATAAAATTTAAATAAGAGCTAACTTTTAATATTTCTCACAGATGGCTAACACTAAGACTGGCTTTTTAATTTACTACGTCTGTAGTACGCAAACTGCGAAAAATTACAATACGTCTTTAGCTTTCAAGAAGCTTAAAACCTCTAGCCTTAAAGGCGAACAGTTATTGATGGCAAACTCGCGTGAAGACTGGTGGCAAGATAGCTCACTCTCTCTCTCCTTCTTTCTACTACGCTCTTGGCAAAAGGCCACTACTTAAATACTTAAGCGTTAGCAAGTACAATTTGCATAAACATAGTCACACATTCATTCTGACCGGAAGTGAAAAATAAGAGATGATAGTAAAGTTTTAAAATAAAATAAACGTTAGTCAAATTTAAGATCCTTACAAGGCTTTCAAAATTGCGTAATGTCATTTATTTTGTTCAATAATTTCTGGTAGTAAATCACTTGTTTCTTAAATCCTTTTCCCTGACTGTTTATTCGTCTGTTTGTTTTGATATTTCTTAAAGTATTTAAACAAACAGTATTCTAATTTTCTTACACGACTGCAATACGTCTTGAAAGGGGAGTCTATTATGTTTCTGAAACAACACTGCATTTAACTGCTGTTTTCTACGGATATCAGACACTGGAATAGGACAGCCTGGATCTCCAGTCCATTATTAGCTCTGTTAATGGTTAATCTTCATTGAATAAACTAATTTGGTGCCTACCGTTTCTCTACTAATGTAGTCACTTTTTCCAACAGAGTATTGTTCTATATCACTAGCTTCTTCAAGAAGTGTTGGTGTTGTTGCTCATGCTCACTTGTCTGACAGAGTCAGCCCAAGCCCAAGAGAATTCTCGTGTCAAGGAGCTCTAGATTACGCCTGTCATTGGCAACAGCCTTGAGCACCTAACAGGTGACAGTACGATTTAGTTCAGTTCCACCCCCCATTTTGATGGAGAGCACGCCGGGGGAGGGACGGGTCCAAGGTCTTGAACACCTCTCCTCTTCCACCAAACCACATAAGAGGACTTTCAGCTCGCCGAATATTTAAAATGCCGCCATGCCGCACCGACACTATACATTTACAAACATCCATGCCTTTTCTGGGATTCGAAACCGAGCCCTTCGGCACGGTAGTCAACGAGGCTAACCACTATACCGGTTGGGCGGCATTAAGAATCTGTCTTCTAATCGAACATGCTTTGGATGTTTACCTTTCATTACTAAACTAAAAGAAGGGTAGGTTACTCAATTATGGCAAAGCACACGAGGGCTATCTGCCTAAAGGGACGGATGCCTTCGTGGAGGACTTCCTTAGGGGAACTGGCTCGTATACACGTTACACATGGGGAAAACTACGAAAACGCCCATGCAGCCAGCCCGTTCGCGGGATTTGAACGTCGGACCGAACTACCAGTGTTCAGCGCCTTTACCGCTCGGCCGCTGGTGGGCTCCAAACTAAAAGAAGTGAAAAAGGAAGCTAAACATATTGGGGAATAAAGCATAAGCAAGTAAACCGAACAAAAGAAGTTACTCTGAAAATATTGAAAAAATAGCAAGTTCAAAAGGTTTATTAATTAACATAAAAGAATAATACAGTTTTTCAATTCATAATGAAAAGTATTACAGTAAAACCCCGCTTAACTCAGGGGTTACATTCCGTGAAAGTAGAGCGTTATACGAAATAAACGAGGTCATATCATCATGTAAATAATGGGGTAGGGGAAAATGGGTATTAAATAAAAAATTGTTCAAGTATTTTGTTATTTAAGTTCATTAAATATGTTTTTATAACAATGCAAAATAAAGACTTATTTCTTACAAATATTGAAACTTAAATCAATATGTAGAGATAAATAAAGTTTAAGTCACATTTATATTTTAGATCTTTCAGATTTTTTTATCAAGAAGGTATCTAATGTTATTTTCATTTTTCTTTTGCACTCTGTCGATAAGCGGACAAGGCATCCATGACATCCCATCGTGGGTTTGAACTTCTATCAAAATCGGAGTCATTTTTAATAAATAAGTCCATAATTTCTCTTATAGAAGCTAAAAAACAGGTTTTTAGAAATGCCCTTGAAAGTTATTTTTGCTCTACTCCATAATCGCTATTTTTAATATTTTTGCGTTCTTCTTGATCCTCTAATTCCTTGAGCTCATTATTAGAAAGACGTTCCGCTATTTCTTGCAAAACGTCTTAGAGATCTTTTGAAATTACTTCATCTAAACCTGTTTGTTTGGCTAATTCCACTATTTCCTTCATATCAACAACATAATCTCTAGTGTTATCGTCCTTTTTCAAATCTGGTCAAATATTTTTCCACACTCCTTTCAAACATTTTTTAGCTACCTCATTCAAAGAAAGATTTGTATTTTCTATAGCATCCATTACATTATATTTCCTCCAAAAATCTCTTATCGATTGTTTATCATCTCCATCTGGTTTTTCAAATATTTGTCTAAATGTTCGCCGCAGGTAATAAGCTTTAAAATCTGATGTAACACTTTGATCCATCGGTTGGATTAATGCAGTTGTGTTAGGCGGCAAAGAAACAACTTCGACTGGAATGCATGTTATTAAATCAGATAAAATTGTCGGTGGCCTGGAGCATTATTCATTAAAAGTAACACTTTTGGTTCAAGATTTTTTATACAGACAGACAAAAATGTTTAGTGTAACAATTGTAGAAAATTTTCATTGTTATCCATGATTTCTTATTAGAAGTCTCAAATTAATTCCGTTCATCGTTCTTGTGTGTTTGGAATCATAAACGAGAAGTGGCTGTAATTTGAATTCTCCATTGGCGTTACCACACAGGAGAAGTGTTAAGCAACCTTTCACAGCTTTAAATCCTGATGCACGTTTTTCTTCACGGGATAGAAACGCATGTTAGCTTTCTTTTCTAAAATAAGCTCATTTCATCGGCATTAGAAACTAATTCCGAAATACAACTTCATCATTCGCTTACTGTTCTTAATGTCGCTGGGAATTCAGCCGCCGTTTCTGTATCTCCACTTGCTGCTTCTCCTGCAATGTGTATGTTATGAAGATTACTTGAATGTTTAAATCTATCAAAATACCCTCGAAGTGCAACGAAATTTTCAGTTGTGTAACTTGTTTCAATTTGAATATGATTAAAAATTCTTCTCGCTTTTCCAGTACAATGGCTTGATTTAATGGCATATTGCGTTCAATTTCGTCTTCAATCCATATAGAAAGTGTTTTTTCCATCTCCTCTATCGTATTATTTGTAGAACGGATTATTCTAGTTGCAGATGGTTTTTAGTTGTAGTTGCTGATGACGCTATTTGTAATTTATTCTTGAGAATTGGCCTTATTGTTGAAGTTGACATGTTCAGTGCAACACCAATTTGACACAGAAGTTCGCCACTATCTAATCTTTTAAGTATTTGCGTTTTAGTTTCTAACGAAATGCTTTTTTTTGTCGTTTTATCTTGCTGTTTCTTATTATCACTCATATTAGAAACGAAAATTTATAATATTTATCACTATATCAATCATGGCATTGCATACATGTATACTTATAATAATAGAAATGAATTTGAAATAATAAAAATACGTTTGTGTAACACTACAGAGAAGAAGTAATGCAGATAAACTGCTTTCGATTTCGGAGAAGCCCACTGTTGCGCACAGTTTTCAGGGAATCCTACTATTCCAATAAAACGCGTTAAGCCGAAACAGCGCTAAACAGACCAGCGTTAAGCACGGTCTTACCATACCTCATTACACCACTCGTCCTATCGTGTACTAAGTGGGAGAACCAAATGGGAGAACTTGATGAGGGTATAGTTGATTGTTCCTATTTCCCTCTCAGACACACACACACACACATATATGATGTTGCAATTTTTTGAGGGGATGAGAAAAAATTCACGCTTGAGTCACGGACCAAGAATTTACATCTCGTGCAGAAATCACAATTGGATTGATGGGTAAAACATCATTTTCATTTTCCAAAGGAACAATTATTCAGAAAATATATTTCTGCTTAAAACTGATACAATACTAGTGGTACTAAAAGAGCCCTGTAATTTCGATATACATAGATAACATGTTAGGTCATGAAGAAAGAAGGTGAAACAGGAGTTCGGTTGTGTTTCTAGCCGCATTGTGTTAATCCTGAATGGCGAATGGGCTAAAAATGTGGCATTGTAGAGCACTTACAGTGAAATAGATAGTTTTATATATATATATCAAAATTACTAACTTGTTTTATCCCTTTGATTCCTTATTTTAATTTGGCTACATTTCCTTCTTGGAATGTTGAGTGCGTCATTTGAAAATTAATCGGTTTCCTGTTTATATAATCATGCTGCAATACAACAGCTCTTTTCAATCGGATGAAAGGAAATTTTTACTATAAATACCTTTGCTACTATTGCGCACCTCTTCTCTCGTGTTTCGCCTTGCTTCTGATAGCCTCATGTAGTCTATTGCCCGCTATTGTCCTTTCCCTAAAAAAAGATATAAGCGTACGAACTGTGAAGTGCATATCGTACTCATTATAAAAATGTGTGAATCAATAGTCTGTCTGTGGTAGTGCTTTATCCATAAATAAAATTATGTTGAATTCGGCCACTTCAGTCTGTAAATTTCGTCTCTGTGTATATGCATTAAAGTCTCCCGAAGTAATTACGACGCAGTTAAACATCTCATCTTCTAACATTTACCTATCCAGTCATCAGATTACCTCTAGTCAGACAGGACCAGTATCGTGTGTCCGGAAACCCTTGCGAAAATTATTTCCGCTTCTGCTCTTCCATAATCACATTTACATTACAAACTGACATTCATTTTTACTGTAGTGGATTTGATAAATGTTGCAGTGTTTTATGAAGGACAAAATTGCATTGTATAAGATACTGGAATTTTAATAATTTGATTTCATGAAAAGTTTTTTAATATTTAAATTATTTTATTTAGGGAAGGTATTAAAATTATTGTATTATTAATTAGAAATTTAAAATATTGTTTATAAATTTGGAATTATTTTTTAAGAGTTTTGAAATTACAGTGAAATAAATATGAATTTAAATAGCAATGAAATAATTTGAATATTAGTATAGAAAAATGTGACAAAAAGTTTCCTTTTGAGCGTTAATATCAAATATGAAAACTATAATACTGAATATTGTTATGAATATTAAATAATCGTATGCAAAGACAGAATATATTAAGATAAACTTTGAAGCCTCCCGACTTAAGAAAAATACTAATGTTTTCATATAATTACAATTTTTATTATGTATATATATGTAAGACATAACAAAATACGATGGCTGCTTTAAGAATAATTGGCGACCTCAAAATTAACGATTCTAGATTTTATGCTCTTCCCCTAAATTCATCTGTTCTCCCAAATTCGATATTTCCATGTTACATAACGCTGCTTAAAAAAGGTAACTAAAACTAAAATTAGCCAATCACAGCTTAGAATGCTTTCTGCATCTACTAGGTATAAATACCGATCTCAAGTAATTACGTCATCTTCATTTCCTTAACTTCTGCTCTGCCTTGCTAAAATGCATACGTCATACTTAAAAAGAAGAGTTTATATGAAATTATTGTAATTGTTTATGATCAAAAAGGATATTGTCTACGAAGAATGATTCTAATGTGTCTAGAAATAAAAATGATAATTAGCTCAGCTTGGTTTATGTCAACATTTTCTTCCTGCCTTTCCACTAGACTATCGAAAGTTGTTAAAGTATCGGATTTCTCCTACGCCATTAAAATACTACATAAAAGTAAATTTATAAGCCCAAGACTTGCACTAAAGCTGTAAAGTAATAAAGCAATAATTCACTATAAATTATAAAAAGAAAACTCTCCATATTACATCTCCAAGCAAGGAAATTCAATTTAAAAACATATTTGAAAAGGTATTTTTCAGAATTTATAAAAAATTATAGAATTTTCAGTCCCCCTCGCTTTAAACACAGTTAAGGAAAAACAAAATCGCAAAAATGCCAAAATCAAAAGTAAACTTTTTAAGTATTGAAAAACCAGTTATTGTTACTGATAGCAGATTAATCGACTTATCAAGGGGATAAACCAATATACCATCAATTAACAGTAACTAAAAAAAGAGAGAGTGTTTCATCTTACTTCCAAGTAAGCATAAAATTACTTGCTAGATTGAAATCACTAATTGATACTCAATCAAAATAAAGATGTTAGTCACTAAACCAAATGAATCCTGTTAAAAAGCAAATAATCTTTAAGATTAAAATATTTTCACTAAGAACACAATTAATCTGAACGAGACGCTTACTTTAGAAGACATATCCCCTATAAAAATACACTCTCTTTTCATTTCAAATACAAAAGTAAAAACAAAAGTAGATTCAAGAACAAATTTTAAAAAAAATCATAAGAAGATTAAAAGTAAATATTCATAAAATTAAAGTTAAAAACTGTAGTAAAAAAGAAATTTAAAAATCAAACTAGTAAGCAAAAATTAACCAACTTGCCTTAAAATTTTAAAAACCAAATGACTGGAATGCGAGTACGTATTAAGAGACGGAAGCAAAAGGGTTGTCGTAATAAGTAGTTTTCTATTGAAGAAAGTTTAGCCTAATTGGCGGCAAAACTACAAAGTTTCTTGGAGATATAATACACAGAGAGCAGGATGTTATTAAAATAGCGATAAAGCTACTATTAGTATATATGTAAATATTGTTTCAATAGAAAATAAAATTTGAAAAAATTAAAAAAAAATTATCACCTTTTTAAATTTTTATTTAAAATTTTTTTTATCTATATTTCTAATTTTTCCTTAACTTTGGCAGTATTTAGTTAAAGTTTCGATTGAACTTCAGTTTTACTACACAAAATTCTATTAAATTTTTTTAAATTTTTAATTTAAAATTAAATTTCAATTAAAATTACATTATACTATTAAAATGTTTTTTCGAACTGTTAATTTTACTTCAAAAAATTTATTTCTAAAACATTTTTACATCCTTAACAGTTTGTAACATCTGTTTCACCAACAGCAGTTTACGAGTTTTTTATCATTTTTCACATTTTTGCAATGCCTCTACTCAGCAACATTTTTGCGCACAAAACAGAATTTTACATTATTTAAAGTTCTCAGAATAGGTTTTCACAATACTCTAGCAGGTAGCAGCTTTACCCTCAACGTTACATTATTAGCTCCCTCTATTTTTACATTTAGCAGCAACAGACTACTCAACCTCACTTAGTTTAGCAACTACTAGTCCACTCACAGGAATTCAGATGTATAGTTCTAGGTAAGTTAAATTACAACTTGCAATTTACTGGCTTTTTATTATTATTTTAATATTTTAATATATTGTGTATAGTTTTTAGGTTTATAGTTATTAGGTTTACATGCATAATTCGTGTAGGGGAAGTTTTCAATAGGCAAGAGTTTCTAAATTATTTTGTTACTTAAAAATAAAGAGTTTCTAAATTACTTTTGATTTGCTTTTAAATAATTTGGTTTTCTACCTTTTGAACTTTTATCAGTACTCCAGTCTTTTTACTTGCTTAATTTCTCAAAATTCTACGGAGGGTTTTACTTCCTGGCCTCTTGCGGCTCCAGGGAGTTGTTGCCACTAGATAGTGAGGAATGTGAGGAGTCCCCGTCTTGCGTCACCTGTCAGCTGTGTTTAAGCACCACACAGCCTTCAGCAAGTAGTTACGCTGATTTGCTTTGTAAGGACCTGCCCATTTTTATCAAAGTTATTTTAACACTGTATTGTGTTTTGTTAGTTTTTTATGTTATTAATTTCTACAATTCGTTTTACGTTGCTTTACAATAAGTAAATGTCATTTCTTTTACAATGAGTAGATAAGTAATTTTAATGAAATTTTACGAAAATGTGAAAGGAAATATTCATTTAATATTAAATACAATATATTCTATAGAAATAATTTCAAGACAAGAACAGTTAAAGTTACTGTTACTCGAGCAAAGATTTTCAAGAACTGTGAACTTCTCTAATTATTTTTTGCAAACTTTTGAAACTGGAGCGAAAATTTCAATAGAATCTAAAATTTAAATTCAGATGTCAAAAATGTTATATTCAAAATTTCAATCAAAATTTTAAGATTTTCTTTCAACGTTATACTTCTTTTGTTTTGCTAACACTGAAAATTTACAGCTTCGTTTAGTTTGCGTGACAAGGCATCCGTATCCGGATGAAATAAATGGCCTAAAAAGAGACAGATTCTGACGATGTATCTTCCTCATTTACTACAGTCTTAACATCAGCCTTAATTATTTTGATTCGAGGAGGGCAAATGTTCCCACTTCTTCAACAATGCAGACATTTTACACAGTGTCGATGTAAAAATCTGAATTAACAATTAAGGCTGTGTAACTAAAATGTTTTGCTACTTTTTCAAATGAATCGTTTTCAAATGATATTGTAATGTACCGTCCAATAAATTTGGACTACAGGCAATGCCAAAAACTACATTCTGATTTCAGTACTTCTCAATCTGTTCCCGGCTGTCTCAATTAAATCACAGAAGCATGAAAAGTTTCGATCCCTTTCTCGTATCGCAATTTGTAAGAATGTCTCAATATCTGACACAATAACAACGTAGCTATTTCGAAACCGAATGAAAATAGAAAGCCTTTTTTGTGTTAAATTTTCTCCAGTAGATAAACAGTCATTTAACGACGTGTCCTTGTCTATGTGGACTTGTGTTAATCACCGGTCTAATACTAATCGTATGGCTTTATGATTGGACTTTGGGGTAACAAATAAACTCCCCTAAAATCTTCCTTTGGAGCTCTTTCTATTACACATAAAGATACCAGTCCTGGAAAATATCAGCCTAGACTTCGAATATCGCAGAAGATTTTAATTATCTTTTAGTGATAAGAAGGCATTTTTCAGCTATAGTTTTAAATCCTCTGTCCAGGGACCTCGTACCTGCTCTCTGAATTAACCACAAGAATCTCCTTAAACTATCTTTACATCTCCTCCTGTAACTACGTTTTGGGTCTGTTAATCCCGAAACATAGGACTTCCAGAGCTTACCAAAAACTAGTCTTTCTCTAGCAGTGAAGAAACAAGATGCGACGTAGAACTCGTAGTGCTAAACAAGAAATAAATTTGTCGATTACAGTCCAAACAAGGCTTGTTTCAACTACCGTAATGAGAGATAACTTCAACAATGAATAATCTACTGGTAATATCGGCGTCAATCAATAGTTTCATTTTCTTATCGGTCTAAAACAAGTTTTTTTTATAAATTACTTATCTTAATGTTATGCAACTTAAATTCGGGTAGCCAAGAATCAGAAGGAACTTGTTCAATCTCAGAACAAATACGTTTCTGATAAAGAACTTCTATTTTACATTGACATTACTTACATTATAAGTTTTCAGTCATTAGTTCATTTACAAAAACTCCATTACCCTCTCTTCCATAACAGCTAAGTTTACCAAATAACAAAATAACAGATAATGTTGTATAATATCTATAATTTTATCTATCTATCTATCTACCTTTTAGCAATCACAAAGTAATTAAAACTACCGTCAAATGTAGTAAAAAATTGTTAATTAAAAATTGAAGAGTAGACACACACACACAAAAAAAAAAAAAAAAAA
>KK121204.1:13209-37230 GCA_000611955.2 Stegodyphus mimosarum
AAAAAAAAAAAATCTGAAAGGTTTCAGATTTTAAATTACGCCCAAAGGGGCGGTTTTTTTAACATTTTGTGTGTTACCTTTTTTTTATTAAATATCATGTTCTTCGCACTTCAAAAATAAATTTTCTTCAAATTCTTCATAAAATTCAGTTAAAAAGGAACAATATCGCAAAATAATTTTAAAATGAGCATATCTTTAGAATTTCCTATACACAGTTCCGCGAGCTGGAGATTAAAAGGTTTTTTTTTCTTTACAACGTTGCCATTGCTAGCTTTGAAATCTTACAGTTTGTGAATCAAAAATTCGTTAAAGGTTTACAAAATATGAAATTGATAATAAAACAAATTTCAAATTTGGGCTTCCAGATGTCCTTCTCAGATTCCAGATTCCATCTTCTCAGATTCCATCCTTCTCAGTAGGATTACGTCATTCAAAATTGGATGGGTCTAGATACCGTCGCTTTAACACAATGCGAGGAACATATGTACATTAATGCATATTCTTCATTATTTAATTTCTTTAAATGTAATACAGGAGATAATATTTAGTGGCAACAATTTGAAAAGTGAAACGGGCATTCAGAATGTTCCGACGCAAAATCGCAAAACGAAAACAATAGTTTTTCAGGGATAAAGCGCCTTTGGACGAATAAAAAAAATCTGAATGCTTTCAGATTTTAGATTACGGCCACAGGGGTGTTTTTTTAACGATTTGTATGTTACCTTTATTTATTAAATGTCATGTTCTTCGCACTTAAGCCATAAAATTCAGTTCAACAGCAATATCGCAAAATAATTTTAAAATGAGCATATCTTTAGAATTTCGGATACAGTCTCACAGGCTAGAGATAATTTTTTTTCTGTACAGTGTTGCCATTGCTCGTTCTGAAATCGTAGAGTTTGTCATCAAAAATTCTCTAAAGTTTACAGAATAAGAAATCGATAATAAAGCAAGTTCCGGATCCCAAATTTGGGCTTTCAGACGCCCATATTCGGGTGGAAACGTACGTTATTCAAAATTGAATGGCTCTAGGTTTCGCTGTTTTATCTCAGCCCGAGAAACATATATACATTTATGCAGATCTTCATTATTTAATTTCTCTAGTTATAATACGTGGTTCTAATATTTGGTGGCAACAATTTGAAAAGTGAACCGACATTTATAGCGAACCAATGCAAAATGCCGAAAGGAAATTAATAACCCTCCCGGGCTAACGCCGTTTGGGCTAATAAGAAAAAAATATATGAGATCTACGAGGCTGGTGGAATTTTAACAATTTATTAATATGGAGTTCCAATTCCTTTAACATCAGCTGGAATTTCCACGCTCAGTGATATGCAGTCTGTTCCTTTTCCTAAACAGAAAATTAGGTACTGCACTGAACTCATGTTCAGTAGAATACAGTGAAAAAAAAAGCAATTAAAATTTTTTGCACTCTTGCTCACAAGCCAGGGTCGACTGCTGGTACTGACTTTTGGAGATAGAATTATTTTTATCCATTTCTGAATTTTACTTTTAGTTCTTCGTTAATAAGTTCCACGAGTTCTTCTATGTTTGATGATTCTCTTGTATTTGGATTTGTAAAAGGATCTAAGCCCCAGCTTAGTTTATTCATGTTTAAAGTAACCATGGATTCGATTGTAAAACCAGCATGAAGAGTGTTTAAATATTGCCAGTAAGGTTAATCTTCCTGTTTTTCAACGAGTACCAATAACAAAGGAAAGAAGTTGTATTTATCTGTACCTAGATTTCATTTGAACAGAAGAATATTTCCCATTTAAGCAGCTACGATGTTCTTTCTTTTAGTTAAATTCAGCTCATCACCTTGCGATTATAAACTGACTTCAGTAAACATTTAACCTGAACTGTTTTTATGCATTTGTACATTATTTCTTTATTTAAAAAGCAAAACTTTTAGGCTGCGTTCAGACGGTGGTTAAATGTCATAACCGGTTTAAGCCGAGCTTCGCTGGTAGGTAACCAGACCTTGCTACGTCCCAAAAACCGCTTTAGTATTTTTGGTACAAAGTTCGAAGTTTCCAGCTTTATGCTGACTAATTAGTCGATTAATCAGAGAAAACGCGCGAAACCTATTGAGAGGGAGAACAGAGCAGGAAGTCGCGTAGACACATCCACGCATACGCAAATTTAGCTTCTCTACTTGGCTACGGTTTGGACCATGTTTCGCTAGTGTAAAACAAACTCCCGCATTTTATGCCTTACGACTATGCCTCTATGACATTTATGCCACAGTCTTAAATACTGATTTCGAATGCCGTTTGAGAATGAATGCTTGCTGTTTAAGATAGAAATGCGAAATATCAACTCTCTATGTTGCTGGTGACAGCCGGGAAGCCGTTATTGGGCGTGCTAACTAATAACTCCGCGAGACCATGTACGGGGCACTGGGACAATTCCTATTATTATCCCGAAAAAAAGGAATACGGGGAGAGGTAGGAGAGTAAACTAAATCCAAATGCTGACGATTTACCGCTCTCCTTATTTTAGTTTGGATAAAATTAATAAATCTTTTTGGAAAACAAAAGTAAGAATCAACTCTGCCCAGCTGGGATTTCATTCAAGCGTTTTCCACTTCGTAAGTTAGATGCATTGGAAACATTTATATCAGTAGAAAAAGCACAAAATAATGCAATAATTCCTTTCAAATGTAATGTTATGAACGTTCAATAAAGTACTACTATAAATTTAATTTTCAAAGTAGTAACTTAAAACTTCATGTTTCCATTACCTGAACAGAAATGCTGTCACTAACCGAAATTTTTCCAGAATAACTGGTGTAGACTTAACAAAACCCTTTTGTAAAGCTGCATGAATTCCGTAAGTTTTAACTCTCAAAACCATCCCCATAATTAATATAAGAGCCTGAAATCTCTCAGCTTGTCTAAGTTGAAATGCATCCATTAAGCTGAAAAGGAATTGCTGTATCATGTCTACTGGGATATTTCTGAGTACGTGTAAAACGATGCTTGAGTAATTAGAGATGAAGCTCAGTTAAGCAATTCTGAAACGTTTCCTTCAGTAAGTAGAGGCATATTCATAACTTGGATTTTCATAAAATGAATGCTTAATAACAGATTTTAAAAATAATGTTGTGGACGATAATCGTAGTCATTTGTTTGATAACTAAGATAAACAGGAAAAAATTGGCGCTTTATTGAAATAAGTAACAGTGCGTTAAAGAGTAAAAATTGTAGCTGAAGGAAAAACAGGCAACAGACAAATTCTCCTTCAAATGGTAGAAATATTGCAGATTAGTATAAATAGTTCGCAAATTCTTGAATTTTTCCAAGAAAATTACGATAGGAGAGGAAAATTGGTGTTTTACGTATGATCCTGAGCTGAAATTCCAATCATCTGCTTTGTTCTGAGAAGATTCCATCAAAGCTGCAGGACTTCGATTTCAGAAATTTTGAGTAAAGACAATTTTACCGATACTTTTCAGACTGAAAGAGGGATAATTCATAAGGAATGTGTTCTTAAAAAAAGAATGTAATTTCCATCTTTTATAAAAATGTAAGGGACATTTTTCAAAGAAGAATTGCTTTGAAAAGTCTCGGTAAGAAATTCATTTACGTTTTAATTCACAGTCAGCTAGTTCTATCACCAAGCTATTTCTAGCAAAGAAACGTATTGCGGTTTTAAACCATCTCTTTTATTCTCCAGGTTTGATACTTGCAGTTATTTTTCGCTTCTCTAAAGGTAAGTCTTATATAAAAGTAATTATTTTAACAGTATTGAAAGTATACGATAAATTTGAATATTATTTTAGAAGATAAGCAGCTGTATGAACACGCCAAGGCATGTATTAGACTTAAAAAGAACTGTATTTTACAGAATTAAAAAGAAGAAAATTTATATTATTAAGTTTGCGTTTATATATAAGAATTTAGTCCTAATATTATAGACGAATTGTGTAGCAATTTATCTGTAATATATAGCTTCAACACAAAGGAATAATTCTAACCTTCTCTGCATGGTATATATGATGAACACTGAGTAAATTGCGCAGCTTCAGATTTTGTTTTAACAGGAATAGAATGCGCATGCTCTGCTAACTAATTCAGATCTTACTTCGCGGTAGGTGAAAATGCATAAAATTTCGAAATATTTTCCTTAAAAATTGAAAGATATAGAAAAACATAAAACACCAAGTACAGTTAAAACAATTAAAAAGCAATTTTTACAGTTAAAATTACAGTTTATACGCAAAAACAAGCTGGTAACTTAAATGATAATTCCAAAATGAATTAAGCATAATTTAATTCGCAATAATAAAAAAAGACGTTACTTTGTTGTTGCGAAGTTTAGTTTCCCTAGATTGGCAACAAATCCACTATTCTGCTAAGTATCCAATGTAAACAAATATGCCCGCTATCATAACCAAAAATTAGGCTTAGCCGCACTTGGAAAAACGTATATTGTTGATAATTCCACAATTATTGCGTGAAGATTAACTAAAGGCATAAAATCGTAACAGAAAGATAAGGACAACATAATTCAATCATTTTAACCCAAAAAACTCGCAATTTGCAAACATATAAGAATAAAGAATCTGAGCTCACTGAGCCGAGTAACAGAGTGTGTATATATATATATATATATATATATAGTATAATAAATGCAAAGAAAAGACGGAGCAACATCGATGCATAGTAGTTATATAAGATAAAGAAACTTGGCAGTCGTGTCGGTTTTAACTCCATTCTTATTTTCCAGTTAACGTTCGTGGCCACAATCACTTGGCAGTCTAGTCGCGCCTATTCAAGAACATTTACATTTTGGATATTATTACAATAGGAAGCTGGCATAACGAAATAGCGGCCAAGCAGCGCACAGAGAGAAGTTAAAGTACGTAGTTATTCAATACGAAAGCATACGAAGAGAAAGGCTTTAGTTTGAGTTAAAAGTTTCAGTTCCCAATTGTTAAGTCATCAGAGCTACGCAAACCATGGAAAATGGAATGATCTAGAAATGACGCAATCCAGAGAAGTTATTACGATTTTTAAAACAGAGAGAGAGAGAGAATTAAAGGGAATTATTGGGTTAGCTTAAATTATAATTTTGAGTTACATATTTTTTATCTTACATATATACATATATTTATATACTTTTGATGCGGTTGATTGCAACCAAAATGCGACGTGCACATTTACATGCTATAGCAGTCCTATATAAAACACTTCAGCGTTCTGAGGCTAGTTCCTTTTGAGTTATGCGAGATACATACATGCAGACGCACGTACTGAAGCACAGACACCACAAAAAAATCTCTTTAGAATCCATTTTAAATCAGTTTCACAGTTTTATTGGGGAAAAAGAGTCCTTTATTCTGTCCTTATATTTAGCTATTACGGAAAAACATCGTTAAATTGCATTCGATAGTGGTCAAAATGGATATTTTCGTTGAAAGACCCGAAATTTTTCGCGATTACAATACTCCCTTTTTATTTCGTACAAGTAAACAGAATATTTTTTTTAATTAGCAACGAATGCAACTTAATAACTTTTACACAGAAATAATTGTCATGTCCTTGAACAATAATAAATCATCGGAATAATTTTCCTGTGGCATTATTCGCTCTTTATTAAAAATATTCTTAAATAATATTTTAAATTTAAAACAAATAATTACTAAATATTGAAATATAAAATGTATCTGTTTTCCACAGAATTTAACGATATGATGTAAATTTAAATTTAACTAACCAGTTGGGTTTCTGTCCTTTTTTCTATGGTTTTCGTTTTCTTTCCAACACTTTCCAGCAAATATAAATAAGTAAAATATACATGCAGAAAACAGGGGAAAGAATTTGCTAGTAGATTACGCACTTAGCAGTAGTTGTCCCAAGAGAAACGAGGTTAGCAGGAACGTTTTAATTACCTCACTGTTTAATTACCTCATAGCTATGCTCGTTAAATTAATAGCCATATACCGATTAGATTACGGGAAGGGGAATTGTCTCATATTTACACTATATTTGGAGAAACTCATATGCACCCAACCTATTTCTAGGGTTTTAAACAGACGTTGAACTCGCACTGTTCATCTGTAGTACTGACGATCTGTCGTGAAACGAGAAAGATTTAAATTTTGTAATTGTGTCTTGAATGTAAGTTTTTTTCATTTCACCTGTACTGACAGTTTTGTCAAATGAGCGTATTATCTTTGGTAACTGATCGGTACTTGCCTTTAATAAGGTTTAAAGATAATAATTTAGAGTTAGGATCAGGGTAGAATCAGATACTTTCATAAATTCAGATATCGAAAAAAGCAATGCGCAATAATTTCCTGCTCTGAGATATACCCGAGTGTAATTTTATGTTTGATTTATCATAATCATTCGTAAGCTATGTGGTAGAATTTGTTTATCATAAAATTTAAAATATTAAAATAAAATATTTTTATAACAGAAACAAAGAAATTTTAGGTTTTTAGAATATGAGGATCTTCGTCACTGGGAAAAAACTTATCTTTATTCGAAAAGCATAAAAAATAGAAGTAGTAACATTCATATTGTAATACAAAAATTTAAAATCATGTTCCAATAGCAAAAATGATCCTTCTGAGAACAACACTCTGAATATTGATGCAAGTGATTCTTAACTGTCGTCTATAAACGGAGAAAATAAATCATGAAATAAACTGTAAAAAAGAACACAGGAGAGGAAAATTGCAGGAAAGAGAATAACTACAACTGAACTATGAGATATCGAAGAAGTATGAATAAATAACTATAGGAAATCGAAGTCTGAAAGTTGACTTACATCATAAAGAAGTATTTTCGTTAGTTCTTACCTTTCTTATAAAGAATTTGAATGAGTAACCAACACTCCAACAATGACGAAAGTTGCAAAATTTTATGCAACACTTCTCATCATCATCATTACCGAACAGCTGGAACCCGTCTTTTACTGATACACTTTTAATTTTTATACTGAAACAAAAATCAATATCACACTAGACGTGGATAAAAAAGTTTAAGCGATTTTCTAGTAGTCTGAATCTAAATTATTTCTGAATGCTTAAACTCATATAATTCTTCAGCTGATGACATAAGAGGCACATTTCATTTCATTTCGCCGGCGAAAAATAAATTCCAAAGTTATGGCTGATAAGCCACACAGAATTGCTACCAGTCTGTCAGAATTTTATGACACTTATTGGGTTTTTGATTAGAGTACATTAGAACGTCAGAATACTAGATTGATTACACGTAGAATTACAATACTTATTAATAGAAACTATTAATAATAAATTAAAAATAAATACATTTAATTACTATGGAAGTTAGAAATGTTGCCAGACATACTTCAAAATTTTACAGTAAAATAGCTAGAAAATAATAATAATTAGAATTTGAATTATTGATAAAGCATGGTGTTACCTTATAACAACATATTTCTCCCCCTGATTCCACTTAACATAGTCTTGTTATTTTAATTTAAGTTTAATTAGTCTGTGACAGAGGATTAACATTTAGAATGAATTATTTATTATAATAAGGATTATTACGACAGTTAAATGCAAAATTATCGATATTAATACAAAGGATGTTTACACATTTTGGAACAATTTCGATAAAGAATTTAAAAATCAAATGCGTTTTGGAATAGATATTTCTGGCAACAGCTTATTATTTACAACGAGAGTTATCGTCTGTTACTTTTGCATTTCTTCTTCTTTCGAAATGTCGCATATAAACGAGCTGTAGATTGAAGGATACGATTTTGCACATTACAAAGAGCAATGTTTCTATCCTGTAATACAAAATTATTGTGAAATGCGTGGTATTAAATTTTCTAAGTGCAAAATAAGCAACATTATTAATCGGAATTGGAAAATCTGTCAATTATTATTTCGACATGGAACGAAGAGTCCAAACGAATAGCCGAAAAAAGGATATGTTCTTTCTAGTGTTGATGAGAAATCAATTGCAGTGCCTTTAAATGCATCTGTAGCACGACGATTTGCAACTTTAAAAACACGATATTCACCAGCTTTTACGAAGACATGTGGTTCAACGCAAAGCAGTTTGTAGAACTGTATATGAAATTATTTAGGAGATAAATAGAAATACATTGTGGTTCTTGATGAAACAGGGTGTTACCTAAATGACTGCAGCCATACGGTCTATTAAATATTGTAAACGAGGAGAAAAATTGTAGAAACTTGGCTCCGTCTATGCAAAAAATTTTCAATAGGAGGTTCATGATAGTACTTGCAGGATTTTTTTAAAATGGGAAATTAAAAATAAGAAGCGTGGAAGAAAGTGCTAAAATCAACTCAAAGTATTGTTAAGAGAATGTTACGAGAATACCATTTCTTTATCTCAGTGACTTTCAAAGAGTGGAAAAGAGTGGAAGACAAAGCTATAAGTCATACTTCGAAGAACATTGATACCACTGCATTCCTCGAAAAAAAATGAAAAGTGATACAGGTATTGCATGTACGCCTTTTTAACGTATTCCTTCGAAGTCTCCTGACGCTTCAGCTATGGACTATTGTGTCTTTGTCTCTTAAAAAGCGCCGTTTCTAAGTACAAGACTCTGGAAAAATAGTAGAATTGAAATGGAAATTTATAATACTAGGAAAATTACGGAACGCCCTACTGTCATGGAACGTACAATGTAGACGTATGGTCCAGAAAAAAGGCTCTCTGATCAAACATTTTAAAAAAATGCTTTCTATATTTTAAATAGTTAGACAGCCCTGAAATCGTCTAAAAATGAGTAAATATTCTCAGTATATAATAAAAATATATTAGTTGTTTTTATAAATTTATTATAAAATATGTTAAGCAAAAATAAACCACTGTTTGAATGAGCAATACGTTACATTTGATATATTACACACAAGGCGTTCTTATCAGTTGCATTGAGTGGCCGAACGATTAAATCGTTTGGTTTCTCAGTGTGTAATTTGAATATGAGCTAGTTTTCTTAAAAAATCCCTCAGGAAAACACTCTTCCTCTTCATACGCAGATAATATGCGTTTTCGTATACAAATAGTTTACATCCAACTAAATAAATTTCGTAAGTTTCAATACTGTTTTTATTTCACCTTGGAATCACAGGCTACAGAGAATTCAGGTTAACGTTTAGTCTCGAATATGTGTATAGAAACATCTTATCCATCATAGTGTATTAGCTAGCTTCTTTGTGAAAGCACTGCGCTGGATAATTTCCAGTTATTTCAGCTGACTTATTGCTAAAATTGAAGGTATCTCGTTCTAACTGGTTAAATACATCAATTAATCATTAAAGCATGTAAGAAATCATTGCAGCTTCTTGCCTATACTCTTGTAAGGCAAATTTTATAGCAAACGCAGCTAGAAAGCGGGCAATCTACGCTTCAAATCCCAGTGAGTATGCAGTTGCTTTTCAGTTTTCTCTGTGAACAAGTTCCAATATTCTCCCTAATTAAAGAAATTTGCATAATAAAATTCTAGACACAAACGAACGATTTTTATAAAAGGCAGTAGCAAATGTACGGGTTTTCCTGCTCTTTATAGGGTGCCATTGGTTTGTAACTGGAAAACATGCCCGGCTATCATAAGGAAGGTCCAAAAGTCGAGTCCCATCTAGGGCAACTCGGATTTATTGCATTTAATGACTCAAAATTCTAGATGACTCTATACAATGAGTATAAATGTAAAATTATGCCAAACCTGTGGGCTGAAGAGATAATATGCTGTTTAATATCTCTCCAAATGTTAATGCAGGAAAAGCAAAGACAAATTTCTTTTGAGGAAGGTGTTGGAAAATCTCATAGAATTATATGTGTACCTTTCATTCTATGTAACAACATATTTTTCCCCCTGATTCCACTTAATTGACACCACTTCTTGTTATTTTAATTTAATTACTCGCATCAGCATCTATATTACATTAAAAATTACTAACGCACGTAACAAAAACTCAAGAAATTAACTGTAATCTGCTACATCTTAATCATTCTCTATTTCCTTGTAAGCATACACAATTAAAATGAGAAATAAAAGAATACAGTAGCTCAAAATGCTTATTTAAAATAAACTCTAAGAATTAAAATTAGATGTACTGGTATAAGTACCACTAAAATGTTTTGCTTCAAAGTTGAGGTTATTAGGATTGTGGGACAGCACATTAGGACTATCTGGTTAGCCGAAGGGATGCCTTTGAGGAGAAGATTTCAAGGGAAGCTAGATCGTATTCACCTTGCACATGGGGAAAATCGCATCCAGCAAGCCGATTCTCCGAGATAGAAACCAAGGTCTAAATACAGCTTTCAGAATTCTTGTCATCGGTCATTGCTGGGCAGATTCAAATAGAAAAATACTGCACATTTCATGAAATATTATTTAAAATAAATTATTTTATACAGATGGAAGTTATATTCAGGTTTATTTGAGAGCAGAATGATATAGCTTATGCCAATGGTAATGTGCTGGTGTAAATATTCATGCGGATAAAAAAGACCTTTTATTTTTCTTCCCTGTTTCTTCCTACTTAGCTTTTAAAGAATTGGATCATATATTCAAGCGACACTTAAGCTCGAAATGCCGAGAGTTTTCTTCTTTGCCGCTTGTATCAATTCTTTATTCATGAAGACAGCACATTTCGATACTGAAGCTATGTCAGTTTAACAAATCTGTCCCCTATGTCCTTTCCCACAGGGTTTTTCTGATTGATCCTTCTTCCGAAAATATGGTAGTTTTCTGTTTTTTCAATTCACTTGTAGTGGTATCCTGTAAGAGAAAAGCGCATGAGATTTTAACAGAAGAAAAGCCTATGAAGCAATATTTTATAGGGATTAAGTGACTCTGTTGGTTTGCCCCTTCTGATTAAGAAGATAGGTTTTTATTATTTAAGCGCTTACAATAATATTTTCGAGGTATGTGTCTAATTTTCTTCTCTTATAACTCTGTCTTTAAGATGAACACGAGAAATGTTTTTTTTAGCATATAGGGAAATGTTAAGCGTCTTCAGTCATTTTAATATGACATAGTCAGCTTTTTAGTGTGAACAACAACAAATCTTTTTTTAAACTGATAGGCATAAAAATATTTTTTGTAATAAAATATCTAAATATTTACGACATTAGATAACGACTTTGAAACATTTTTTAAACTAATAAAGAAATTCTGTTACATATTTACATAATCAATATATATTATAAAAGGAAGTGTACAATGTGCGTGCTTCTAAAACTCAGAAACGAGTCCCGGTACGATCAAGGGAGTTATATGGTGCGGTAGCCCGTTATGCCTCATCCATGAAGAAGCTTCCCGTTATTACCTGAAGGATATCCTTTTAAAGATATAAAGGCTGCAAGTTTAACCCTCTAAAAATTCTTAGAACAGTCCAGAACATCCCAGAGAATTCCACAACATTCCAGAACATCATGGAATGTTTTGGAATGTTAGAGAATAGTCTGGAACTTTCGGAAACATCTCAGATCATTTTGGAACTTCCAGTACACTCTCGAATGCTGTGGAATGTTCTGGAACAATGTTGACCATTCGAAGCCTTTTTGGTATGGGTGGGGCTACCCATTAGTACGGATATATAAAGCAAGATCCGTCGTGGGTTCAAACGTTGTTTCTTAACAGTTAAGTGCAGTGAGGGAATAAAAACAAAGAATGAAATGTGAGTTATCAAAGTGACTGAATATAAATCGAAAATAAAGTGTGAAAAGTGTACTTAGTGTATTTCTTAATAAAAAGTTAACTTAATTTATATTTTATAGAATGCCCAAACGTAAAGGGGGGTGAGATATTTCCAGTTCTGAAGCAAAATGGCGAAAACAAAAAGAACAGGGAAAAAAATGAAACAGTTGAAGAGTGCGAAGCACGTTTACGTTCCTCACGAAGGGCAATCAACACCGTGAGAAGCAGAGAAACCGAAGAGCAGCGAAATGAACGAATTGAAGAATGAAGAATTGCGACACAGTCTTATAATAAATGACTTCGAAAGCAAGGCACCCATAAAAATATCACCCTAAGAGAAGCTCTGACGAAGACAAGTGAACAGTACAACCTAACAAATGAAGTATTCCACTACGACCCGACAAAAGAATATAACAAACACAAACACAGAAATCCGAAGTGGCTATTTCAAAGGGCATTTTTGGCACGGGAGCAAGTAATGTAACGGTCGTCAAACAGCTATCGAATAACGTCATCGAAGCCGAGCTTATGACTGGAAAGGACAAAGCACACACAGTATTTATCTCCAGAATACCACTGATATAGTTCCACGGCCTCCTCGACGACCATGAGCGCAAACACGCATGCGCCATTCTGACCGAATTATTCTCATAATAGGGTGAAAAGATGGGTACTTTTCTCCCCTCCAGCTTATCTCTTTCCGGAGAAAAGAAGATTTTCCCCTTAGCTTTTACGTCGCAGCAAATATTGACGCCCCTTTTGGACGAGTCTATGTGTTTTGGCAAAATGCTAGCCAGGGTTGCGTTTGAGGCGGTCGAACTATATCTACTGAACTGCCATTCCAATTTAAGAGACTGCAATTTCCAATCAAATTAGCCTATAGTTTTACAATTAACAAAAGCGCAAGGACAAATTTAAAACATTGCGGCATCAACCTCAAAGACTCCTATTTCTCTCATGATCAGCTATACGTAGCTTGATCTCGAATAGGAAATTCGTAAAACATGTACTTATATACCATTTGTGCATATATCGTAGAATACGTTTTCAATAAAAAACATTTACCTCTTATATTTTATCCTTTTATTATAACTACCACACAACGTCATATCAACACCCTGAGCAAAGCCGTGTACCCCAGCTAGTATGTACATTAAGAATTTCTGTTTTATTGACATATTGGTAAAATTTTATAGCACTTACTTTTAGATATTTCTTATTGCTAAAAAATGCTAGACTGCGATGGTTGATGAATAAATAAAGTTCTGATATTTTATAGATTTCAGTGTTCTAAAAAAGGTTTATCGTTATTTTTGTTTTCTTAGTCATAAGCACAAAAGTATGTGATATAAGATGTAAATTTTTATCTTCAATAATAAATGCAAAATTTATGAAATCATTTGAATTTTTTGACATTTCTCTCAGGTGCGGAAATAGGGATCTATTTTGATACGATTTGTGCTGAAAATCCTAGAGTGTCACATATCAGGATGTATTAAGTCTCAATATAATAAATACAGATTGAATATTGTTACTGTTTAAAACCGCTGTATGCTGGTAGTTAGACCCTGGTTTCGAACCCAAGCGAGCGAGCTGGCTGCATGGATATTTTCTTGATTTTCCCCATGTGCAATGTGAATACGAGCACGTTTTTCTTAAAATGTCCTCCAGAAAGCCATCCCTTCTCCTACGCAAACAGCCTTCGTATGCTTTGCCATATCCGAAGATAATTTCACTTAAGCTCTTAATGTACTCATTGTTTCTTGTTAGGTAGAGATTTTAGCATTAATTCTGGAGACGAAAAATCCGTCTGACATGCTGACCAGAGAAATGAAGAAAAAGTCTCTGAAAGAAAAACTACTAAAGAGTAATGTGTGGTGGCATGAACTTAAATATTACAAAGTATCGATTTTTGACCTAAATTCGCAAAATCAGTAAGGGAATTCAAAGATAAAAAAGGTTGAACTTAAAAAAGGAGCTTTTGTAAACTCAACAGTCACGAGCGAAAGCTTCGTTGAGAACAAATTCATCAAGCAGTTTTCATCATTTAGTAAACTGATTAGAATTACTGCGTGGTGTTTAAGATTTGTGAACAATAGTAGAATCAATCAACCATTAAGAAAAGAAAGTTGTTTGAGTGCCTATGAATTGCAGAGTGTAACGAAGGTACTATTAAAATCTATAAAACATTCTTAATTTCAGTCTGAAATTGCTGTCGAAATGCCCTGTTCGAATTAATAGTAAGGTTTCATCTTCAAACGCATTTCTTGACAGATATGAACTTTTAAGAGTTGGTGGAAGATTAAGTTTCTCCACTCTTTCAGAAGTCCACTTAAGCTAATTCATTTAGATTCCAAATGATGCTACACAATGTGTATTTAATTTAATCTCTGCGTTAATTTGTTTTACTTTAATGGGAGTTTTGTACTTAAGATAGTAAGTTTGTTGCTTTTCTTTTCGGAACGCGATTGGCTTGGCAGTAGATAATGGAAATGAGTGTGATTTTCATGTTATAAGTTAACATATTTATAACTTATACTAGAAGAAACAGAAAGATTTGCACTTTAGTTTAAAAATACTTTCAAGTTGATAGCTTAATTAGTTTGTGAAATATTGAAATATGTTCTTTTAATTAACAAAATTTTGTAGCTCTTTCGTAGGATTTGGTGTAATTGCTTTGTCATTTTTAAGCTGCTTTGGGGTGATTTATGGTTAAGGTCACTTTGGACATCCGGCAGAGTTCTATGTTTACTGTCAACAGGTGCTTTTATTTGGCGAAATTTCTGGCGGTGAGATGGAAAGGTATTGAACTAACGCTTTTGAAAGTAAGAATTTTTATACCGTTTTCTTAGGAACGTTTTTGTCAGGAATTGTCACCTTTTGGAGTGAGTTTTGGCGTCGTTGGTAAATGATTGTAATAAAAAGCCGGCGTACTCAATTTTTCGACCTCTTGAATACTCTTGCACTCTCTTCTTCTTCTGTGAAAGCTGCGCTGCGGAATTTAAGTAGCACTGGGGGCAATAATATGGTTCCCTCTTAGATATCCAATTTGCTTTCGGAGGAAGTTTTTTAATTTACTATATCATCAATTAACATGAGCTTCTACATCATGGAAGTATTGTTCATCTCTTCGTGGTACATCTGTGGTCCTCTACATTTTGCTGATTCATCATGATCATCACATAGCCATTTATTTCTCCATTCTTAATCTGAGGATTCCGCTCAGATGTCACCTTGTTTATCTTCTGTCACACCCATGTTCGTGGAGCTGATTACACGTTTCTGGAAGAAGCCATCAGTCGTCTCTAGTAAAAATCCATGTCTTGCTAGTTGACCAGTTATGCATCACCTTCTCGTACGTGCCGAATAGTTTCCTTGCATTCTGCTTATAGAATTTGATGTTTCCTCGCCATATAATTACTTTAACCTGGGTTGGCTACTCCACCAGCTTGGATTTCCTGCCTTCTGCTCATAGACTTTGATATTTACTCGACATATAATTACCTTAATCGATTTGTGCGACTGGCACTTGCTTGGGCATTCAAAAGACAAGTTATTTCTTCTTAGTGAGTTTTGTTGAATCATTAAATTTAATTCAAGTAATTAATCATTTCAAAATGAAGTTAGAAAGGCTAAATTCATGTTATTCCTTTAGCGTATGAGGTTAATATTGAGAGATACAAAATTATGTGATTATAAGTGCAATTAGTCAATTATCAATTAATTTTCATTTTTAAATAAGATATACTTGATTCTAATATTAATATGCTAAAATGTGCAATATTTTGACTCCTAGGCGCATAATCCTCATTGCTAATAGTTAAATTAATTTTAAAAGTAAAATAAAAGTTCGCTTCACTTCTAAATTTAGTATGATGTTTTATTTTATTAACTGGTCTGCTTATACATGATAAACTCCAGTTATCATTGGGTCGTTCGGGTATTTAAATTAATAATCACAACTCAACTTAATTGGTTTTAATGTACTAGCACTAAAAGCTCTAGTTTATATTTGGTATTCTTCAAAGGCATCAATATAACACAAGGAAGAGTTAGATGTATTATAAATAAATGCATAACTTGCTTTCGAATAAGAAATCAAAAAATAAATAAAATGTTGGGAAATTTACCTAGAGATAGAATAGTAATAACTAAACCACTCGAAAAAGTAACACTAGACTTCTCAAGACCAGTTATTACCAAACCTAATTTGATCTCTATTTATTTTAAAATCATGTATCGCAATAGTTATATGCTTTAATACCAAGGCTATTAATTTAGAAATAGCATTGGATTTGGCTACGGAAGCATTTCTAGCATACCTAAAAGATTTATTGCTCAACCCCCCATTGTTTGCAGTGATAATCCTAGAAAATTCAAGGGAAAGGAAATTGTTCCTGATAATCTCCTTAGAATTTGTAGATCAGATCCTGTTCAATGCTTTAGTTGCGAAGAATACATAACGTGGAATTTTATTCCTCCTTCTTCACTACTGTGGTAAGTTAATATAATATCAATAATGATAATTTTTAAAAAGGTCTCCAAAATAACGATTTTGAATTTCGAAGAGCTTATGCACTATGTACACAAACAGAAGCTTGCTTGGACTCTGTACCTTTACTGCCTCTTTTGCTGATTCAACAGATCTTCAATATAAAACTTCTGGTCATCTTCTAAAAGAAGCTCTATTTTTGACGATACCAGAACCAAATGACACTGTAAATTCTTTGTACATGTCTTCTAGGTGGACCTTCATTCAGCAATTTTGAACTAATTTCTGGAATCCTTGGAGAGTGGAATACATCAACTATTTGCAGGCTCGTTCAAAATGAATCAACCGAAGCTCAGTCTCAGAGTAAGACAACTAGTTTTGCTGAATGATAAAAACAAGACTATCATGAAGTGGACCAAGCTTGCAATGAGGTGATCTTTGCTGGACTGAATGGACTATTACGAGTCATGGAAGTCAGAACATCAGATGGAATCTTTCGCCAAACCGTCTCCAATATCAACCCACTCCCACTCCCAAGTAATGTTGGACAACCGTCTAGCGGGAATCAGTATGTTCCTGTTTCAACAGACACATTTCTCTGCATCTGAATGCCAACGTGAAACTCAGCAGAAGCGCACTGATTTAGAGAACGCTAAGTGGCAAATGTAGAAAAATAGAAATTTCCTTTCGATTTGTTTGATGCAGCTTGAATATTGATGACTAGAAGCTGAATAGATTAATTTGTTGAATAGATTCGATTTGTTAGACACGCCACACCATAAGTGACCGTTTGTCCAATACTGTTTTGGGATTTGCTTGTTCATTTAATTTTAAATCTTATTAAATCTAGTACACCGACAGAATTTTCACACAAATAATTTACAAGTTTTCAAATTCAAAAATGTGTTATTATTAGTCTCATGAAGTTTAACAACTTTCGAGTTAATCTGATAACCGTACATAAAATTCACTAAAGTACAAATATTTTTCATTTTTAATTAATGCATGTCACATTACAAGTTAGATACGTGTTAATATTGAAGTCTGTCGGTGTTTTCTAGAAAACGAATTTTATAACGTTCTGTGAATAGTCTCTATTCTGAAAACAATTGTATTTATCAATATTTTTCACTATAGTCTGTATAGATATGTTTGTCAAATAATGTCTTGACGTCAGAAATCTTTTTATAAATGGAATTTTATTTTTAGTTGCTTACAAATACGAACATTTCGCTCTTCAATTTGGGCACGATACTTGAATATGATTATCGAGCTTAGTATCAAATGGACAAATTTTGTCGCACAATCATGGGTTTTTGTTTAAGTTTCGTAAAAAGTTAACATGCACGTATATATACGTTCTTACGCATATCATAAAAACCATTCTAGGCCGTACATATACAGCCTTGCCGGTTAGAGGGTTAAAGGTTAGAGGGTTCTGTAATTAGAAGTATATGTCTACGACCAACTGCTGCGCAAAAAAAGCAAATAAATCCAGGGTAAGGACTTTTGTACGCGCTTTGTATAATTTTAGATTACACAATCTTCAGTATTAATTCTTCACCTATTTTGGATAGGTTTATAAAAATTCTTCATTTCCAGAACCTTGAAATATGCGTTCAGAAAATCTCGATTTTAATACACTCAGTTCCAAAAGTTAAGCACGGAGAGGAAAATGCTAATTTCTGGAAGATAATCAGAATTGAAGAGGATGCAATTCGCTGCAGAGGTAGATGAAAGTATGCAAATATGTTAGAAAAATGCAGAGGTAGATGGAAGTATGCAAATATGTAAGGTAACAGCCAATCGCTTTCATTGCAAGAAATATGCAAAAAAGGCAGTCTTATAAGAAGCCAGCTTTATGAAGGGGCTTCAAAGGTAAGGGCTGATAGAAGGTGTTTAAAACTTTCGTACAATTTGTTTTCAAGACATACGTGTTTCTATGACTTCCAGAAGACGAATGGAAAATTCCGAGCGCTGGCATGCTGTGCGGCGCATTGAAGCAGGACAGTCGATTACAGATGTTGCTCTTTTCTTCGGCGTTCATCATTCTGTAATTTCACGTTTATGGAAACAATTTCAAACCACGCAGACAGTTGTCCGAAGGCCCGTAGCCGGTCACCCAACGTTACAATCCCCGCGGAATGTTGATATATTGCTATTGTAGCCAGAGCGACCTCCACACGTGTGACATCTATGGTTACAGCGTCCATTGGTAAAGCGATATCTGCAGCTACTGTATGCCGAAGATTACATATGAAAGGACTGTACGCCCGAGTACCACGAGTTTGTGTTCCTCTATCCGTCCAATCAAGAGGAGCACGATTACAGTGGTGCCGGGAGCATGTCAATTGGAATGCGTCTGACTGGGGCAATGTCATGTTTACTGATGAGTCAAGATTTGCTCTGGAGCCAGATGACAAGCGTATAAGGATATGGCCTGAACAACAATAGCGCAATCAGTCCCAAAACATCACGGAACATCAAGCATTCCGAGACGGAAGCATTATGGTGTGGGCAGGGGTTTCATTAGGATACCGCACCGACCTGCACATCTTGTAACGGGTTCTTTGACGGCTGTCCGGTATCGAGATGAAGTCCTAGAACACATTGTAAGATTGTACGCTGCAGCAGTTGGCCCTAGTTTTGTTTTAATGGACGATAACACACGTCCCCATAGAGCTGACATCGTCGATGACTACCTGGAGAGTGAAGGGATTGCGCGTATGGCGTGGCCAGCATATTCGCCCAACCTTAATCCCATTGCAAATCTTTGGGATGCTCTTAGCCGTGCTGTATCTTCACGTTTCCCACCTCCAGCCACTCACTGAGCTGAAAACTGCTCTACAAGAAGAATGTCGATTGCTTAATTCTGCGGTGGTTGACCTCCTAATTGGAAGCATGGTCACAAGGTGTAAACTTTGTATACAGATGAGGGGGGATCGCATACCATATTAATGTCCTTTGTTTTCATTTTATGCTGTTTATTTTCGCTTTATACATAATTCTGTTTAGGTCTCTAGTATGTCATTATCTGATAACTTACAAAAATTTAATATTGTTTTCATTTATGCATATAATTATCGATTTTGTTTAATGCATAAATATATATGCTACTTTCCTGCCGAATTTTGTGTCAATCAAAACAGTATTTGTTAATTTTTTTTGCATTTTACATCTTCGTGCTTAACCTTTGGAAGTGAGTGTATTTTTGCCTGCAATATTACAGATTATATGAAACCGAATAATATACGAATATATATAAAGAAAGGAGCATGAATAACTTCGACATTAAAATCACAATCCCTTTCGGCTCTGCAAAAATATTACGAAAGCTCATTCACTCGGACAGTAAAATGTAAATTTAGGAGATCCGAAGTTTTATTGTTATGGTTACTTTATGTATCGCTATGATGTAAGTCTAGAATATTAACAAATTTCGTTGTCATAAAATAAAACGATCTTTTAGTTTCAACGTTTAGTTTCGATATTTTCGAATTTATGTGCAAGGAATAAGTACATTGATATCGATTTCGGTGTAAAACGCGACGGAAATATCGGAGAATGTTTCATCTTAGGTTTTTATTTATGCGAGAGGAAAATTAAATGTTGATTCATGCTTGCTAAGAGAATATGAATAAACTTCGTTAAATATTCGTGGAATATTCGCTAATACCTTCGTTGTTTCACTTGATCTGACCCTAAACAGACCTGAAGTAAATTACTGCTGTATCTGAAGTAACCACAAAGTCGTGAGAATGTAACCAAAAAAACTTTTTAACCGAATTTAGAGCACAAAGGCACTGTCTTGTGCTACAATAAAACCACAACTCGTAGGGATGCTAAATAGAACAGTCGAATTTCAGTTAAACATGGAAAGTAGTCAAAGAATACACAAAGAATTTTACTAGAAGCTGGCTCACTAATTTTACTGGAGCTTTAGAATTAAAGTATCGGCAACGTGAAAAACCTGAAAGCCGAATAATTACAACTACCAGAGCTGGCAGGAAACCAACAATGCAGCATGCACGCATTGCCAGAAAAATCGTTCTATCTTAAAATCCAAAAAAATCTCAGTTTAAATACTCGATATTCATTTGCATTCTGGTGAGGAATGCGTAAAGGGGAAGTTATAGAAACGGCTGATGTTATAAATAACTAGTTAAGTAACATAAAATTTCTGACATTTTCCCCTACCAGAATTTAAATAACTGCAACAAAAATCATTAATGACTTTACTAACATTTTAAATTCTAAAAGTACAACATGAGCCAGTTTTTATAATCATGGAGTTAAATGTCTAAAACTAAATTAAAATTTTTACAGGAGTTTCAGTTTCATTATGCAAGACTTCGTGTCATTTATTTCAACCTCATCTCCAACCAAGCTTCTGGAAGGAAAAATAATTTATATAATTTTTGCAGAATATTTTACATTTCACACATTTTCAACTTGCTATTAATGTCTTTATTATAATCTTAAGCCTTTTTTAGTTCCTTGCACAGTGTGAAAAGGGAGTATTGTAATCGCGAAAATTTTCAACGAAAATATTCATTTTGACCGTTATTGAATGCAGTTTAACGATATATTTGCGAGACATCTGTACGTAAGGGTAGAATAAAGGGCTCTTTTCAGCAAAAGAATTATAAAATTGATTTAAGATGGATTCAGAAGAGATTTTGTCGTGGCGTCTGTACGTATGTACATATGCATGTACCTCGCAAAACTCAAAAAACTATTATCCTCAGAAAGTTGAAATTTTGTATATAGGACTGCTATAATATGTAGTCATGCATCTCCCGTTTTAGTTGCAACCGGAAACACCAAAAGTATATAAATATGTATAAATATACACTACTATGTTACTCGGTTCCGTGAGCTCGGTTTTTTTTATTCTTATATGTTTTTAAATTGCGAATTTCGTGCTTTAAAAGGATTGAATTATATTATTTTCATCTTCCGGTTAAGGGTTTTATGATTTTAGTTAATCTGCATGCACTAGCTGTAGAATTATCAACAATTTAAAAGTTGTTTAAGTGCTGCTAAGACTAATTTTTTCCCATAGCAGCATATTTGTTTACCTTTGAAACTTAGCAGAATAGTGGATTTGTTGCCAATCTAGAGAAACTTCGCAAATCTTTTATTGTTGCGTATGTTTAATCCATTCTGGTTATTAAACTATCCATAAGTGACTTAACATAAACATCCATAAATAACTATCCATTTAAGTTATTAAATAATTCCATATATTAACTCCGCATAGCGTCCACAACAAATTAAGTCTATTTCTACGCTTTTAGTGTCTTTTTGCCGAGTGAGACCAAAAATAAACTTTCAGTTTTGTGCAGCAAAAAATCTGCCTTCTTGCCAGCTGGCCGAATTCCTTGGTTTTTCGTAGAAACTTTAATTTTAATAGTAAGAAGAAATTTAAATTCTTTTAACTGTATTGTATATTTTATGCTTTTCTATATGTTTCAATTTTTAATATACATAATTTGAGTTTTTATGTATTTTTGCTTTGTCACGAAATGAGAACTGACTTATTTGAATGTAAATTATATCTCTAATGAAATTCGAGGAAATGAATTTAAACGAAAGGCGGAAAAACCTTCGTATAATTTAATATTTCGTACAAGAAAGTCATGTGGTGTACACATCAGTTTTTTTCTATACACTCATTTTTTCGCCTCTGAGGACATAACCGTGTTTGAAATTAAAGATGGAGGAGTTTATTCCGTTCAACAAATAATGCCTTCAGACAATATCACAATACCAGCAAGAAGAGAAGTGTTTATTTCTGTAAAATAAATTTTATATACCTATCATCGCAGCTGACCGCATTCAGTCTATTACAAACCCTAAGCACGCAGGAGTATTTTGCCTTCAAAAGAAAAACGACAGTGAAATGAAAACTTACACTGAGATTCGATTTATGTAATTTGCAGATCGATGTGTCACTTAAATTTCCATATTTACAATCAAAAATGAATGAGAATAAATTCTTGATCGTTTGAGATACGGTAGAAGTACTAAGGTACCGCTACAAGTTGATTCTTGAGTAACTCATGGAACCTTTTAAAAACTTGGCAGAGGGATTTTCATGAATTTAGATGCCTTCGAAAACTAAAATGTCTGCCATTTAAGATGCCTAAAACTAAATTTTAAATAATGCTGCAAGTTCATATAGATCATTGAATTCTTTAAACTTGCTGGGCAATAAAGAAACATAAATAACCTGTATGGATTCAACAGTCGGAAATTCAGTAAGAAATATAATAATAATTTAAGACTAGTTTGGTTTGTTTAATTGACGGCAAAGCACTCAAGAGCTGTCCGCTTAAAGGGACGAATGTCTTCGTGGAGGGCTGTCTAAGGGAAATTTGCTCGTATACACGTTACAGAGGAGGAAAACTGCTAATTCGGATCGAACTACCACTCGGTCTTTGGTGAGCTGGTTTAAAAAGACACAGATTTTTAAACGGAACAACATACAATCATACACGAGTGGGTAAACAAGCATACATTTCGTTAAATGCATTTGGCTGTCATATTATAACAACAGAAGTAAAGAACAATTTCTAGTAAATAACAAGTGAAACTAGTAAATAACAAGTGAACGGTGAAAGAAGTATATTTCATTAATTGACAATCGAGATGTTATCAATCAGGAATATGCTATTCTCAGTTTTCGCAAGTCAAAATGATATATAGCCATCATTCCACAAGCAATCAATCAATAACATCAGGTATAAACAAGAGTCTTAAAGTTAATATCCCGTACATTTTTAGTAGAAAAGAAATAAGTTCCTTCACTAGACAACGCCCTATCTCATTGTCCTGACTCGGTAGAAAAAGGAATCAGTTCAGAAGCCTAAGACAATTTTTCTCATTTATTTAATCATTAAGTTTTCATATGATTTATTATCTATTTCAATAACGGAAATAACAAATTTTAAGACAGTCTAATACCAGACACCAAAATATTTAATATCAACAAACAATTTTTGTTGTAAACACACTCCAGAAAACCAAACGGAGCTGTATTTTTCCTTCTAAAATACATTTTCATTCGTATCAAATCTAAAACACAATTAAGGTATTTTAAAGATATTTGTAACATGTTTCGCAGGTAAATCATTACATACATGCTCTGTAGCTGATCCTCAACAAACCTTTTTACTTCCTTGTACGAAGTAAAAAGGAAGTATTGCAATCGCGAAAAATTTCGGGTATCATAGTTCAGCGAAAATATCTATTTCGATAGTTATCGAATGAAATTTAAAGATAGATTTGAATTAAGAGCGTACGTAAAAGTGCGAAAGAACAAAATAAAGGACTCTTTATCCCCAAAAAAATTATAAAACTGATTTAAAATGGATTCTGAAGAGACTTTTTCGTGGCGTCTGTGCGTATGAACTTACGTATATATATATATATCTCGCATAACTCAAAAACGAATAGCCTCAGAACGTGGAAACTTTGTATGTAGGACTGCTATAACTGTAGAAGTGCACCTCCTATTTTAGTTGGAATCGACCGCACCAAAAGTATATAAATTTATGTATATATATACACTCACGTTTGTGAAAATTGCAACACCATGAAGGACTTACGCGAGTGAGCTGAAATTTTCAGGAAATGCAAAGTAGCGCATGATATGCAAATGATTAGAATTGCAAATCCGTAGCGCATGCGTATGCTGAGCAGCGCCCTCTGAACGGCTGATGGATCCGAATAAATAGACGGCTGTAGCGCGGCGTGTATGGTTATCGGTGGTTATCTGCTAGTGGTAAACGTTAACTCAATCTGTACTTATGCCTCGTCGACGAAAGAGAGCGAGATTTGAACAACTTACAGAG
>KK121204.1:56287-104821 GCA_000611955.2 Stegodyphus mimosarum
CTTAGATTTAATTAAGCTGTGGTACTACATATTTGAATCTGCTTGTTATTTACGTAACTTTGTTGCGATTCACATTAAAAAAATTTTGAAACTTAACAGTAATACACATTTTCAGTATAAACTACTATGTAAACTACTGAATGTTTTAATGAATAGCCTTTATTTTAATTGCAACTTATATCTATATATATAAAGAAGAAAGTCTGTGTGTTTGTTCTTTAATAACTCAGTCACTACTACAGCTATCGTCACCAAACTCACTACAACTCTTTTCTCGGTTCTGGAAAAGGTCGACGTCTACTTTTTTCCAAAGCAAAATAGCTAAAATTAGAGATATTAATTAAAAACTCGAAAAAAACGGTAATTTTGGCCCTCATTTTTCCCAGTGGCAACAGTCTCGCAAGCTGGAGATTAAAATCTGCTTCATTTCAAACGTTGTTGCCACTGTTCGCTTTCAAATCCTAGAGTTTGTTACTAAAATATTTCTAAGTCTTACAATTAAATAAAAATAGCATTGCCGAACATTAAATATATTATTCCTGATTCCAAAAATTTGCGGGAAGCCATTTTGATTGCGTACGACTTTAATCAGCCTAAATATTAATTAAAAACTCCGAAAGAGCTAATTTCCGCACTCATTTTTTCCAGTGGACACAGTCTCGCGCGTTGGAGGTAAAAATGCTTTATTTCGAAAAGTGTTACTACTGCTCGCTTTCAAATCGTAGAGTGTGTTAATTAAAAATTTGTAAGTTTTACAAAATCTATACGTATAAAGAATAATGCTTGTTTGTGTGTGTCGCGTTATTGATTTATGATTTTTTTACTACATTAATTCGACAAAAATTGAATATAGGTGAAATATTGAACGAAACTTTAGCCTTTACGACCATTTCATTAGAAAGACAAAAATCATTGCAACCTGCGTGGCATTGTTGCTGTTATAATGAGAAAGGATTAGCTTATTTTTCTATCGAAATTTTTTATGTGGGTTCCATATCGCATCATACTGAAAAATGTGTGACTATGAATCGTATATTTGGCATCGCTAATAGAGAAAGATTACAGCGGTATTATCGTTATCTCTGTTGTTAGATGTATTACTCTCAATCTGACTTAACAGGCATCGAGTACTTCCGCTAGTCTATATATAAAGAAGAAAGTCTGCGTGTTTGACTTCTAATAACTCAGTCACTGTTATAAATATCGTCGCCAAACTTTCTACTATTCTTTTCTGGGTCTGGAAAAGGTCGACATTAATTGTTTTCCAAAAAACGAAAGTAGCTAAAATCAGATATATTAATTAAAAACTCGGAAAAATGATAATTTTCGCCCTCAGTTTTCCCTATAGAAACAGTCTCGCAAGCTGGAGATGAAAATCTGCTTTATTTCGAAAGTAGTTGCCACTACTCGTTTTCAAATTTTAGAGTTTGTTAATAAAAAATTTCTAAGTTTTACAACGAAATAAAAATATCATTGCCAATATTAGATACATTATTCCCGATTCCAAAAATTCATGGAAAAGTCATTTCGACTATTCCCATCTTCGTACGACTTTAATCGGCCGAAATATTAATTAAAAACTCTGAAGGCGCTAATTTTCACCCTCATGTTTCAGAGTGGCAACAGTCTCGTACGTTGGAGATAAAAATGCTGTATTTACTCTACAGTTTAAAAGCGAGTAGTATTGCCACTACTCGCTTTTAAACTGTAGTGTTTGTTAATGAAAATTCTAAATTTTACAAAATCTATACGTGTAAAGAAGAATGCCTGTTTGTGTGTTTGTTTGTTTGCTCGCGTTATTGATTTCTGATCAATTACGATAAATGTTTTGCCATATTTAACAGAGTAAAATTGGAGATAAGTGAAATATCGGATAGAACTTGAGCTTTTACGACCATTTGATTAGAAAGACGAAAATCATTAAAAACAGCGTACCGTTGTTGCTGATATAATGAGAGAGAATTAGCCTATTTTTCGATCGAAATGTTTTATATGGGTTTCATATCTCGCCCAACTGAAACATGTATGACTATGAATCATACATTTTTGCCCAGTTTCTAGAGAAAGATTACAGCGGAATCGTTCTCTTTGTTGTTAGATGCATTACTCTCAATCTAACTTAGGTGGCATCGGGTACTTCCACTATTACAGCATAATGCAGATTTAAAGTATTATACGGTTTAGGATGCAACATTGATTCTGCAACATATCTATAGAATACAAAACACTTTATTTGGTGAGTGATGAAACAAATCCTGAAGTTGTATCTTCGGAATCCTTCACTTACCCGAGTCTCTGAACATCAAGAAGAAATATGCGTTATGCTTTATAAGTTTTTGGTTTCGGAATGCAAGAATAGAGACAATAGTGCACAATATAGTCGAAATATTGTAGTTCAAACATGTCCAGTACAGTCTCTCAGCGCATGAGCAGCCTCATGTTGGGCCTCATTGGAAGCGAAATATGCGGAATAGAAATGGTCATTGGAAAATCTTAATTGTATTCAAAGTTAGAGGAAACTTCTCAGACACTGAGCTTACAAACCACCTTGGTAACTATAATTGTGATAGTAAAAAGGTCATTTTTAGCACTACAATGGCCAGAAAGCATTTTAACTTGCCTTTATTTCCCTGCCCAGACAGATTCTTCATAAACTTGTATCTAATCAATTCTCGTTATTAATTTGCTAACACCAATTCCCAGTTCTTTGAATTCTTTATTATTGCAACAAATGCCTCAAAACATAATATTGGTGGTTTTTAGAAATTACTTTTGCAGAGTCATTAAGTTTATCGATGCAAAAAATATCAAAACCGCGCAATGCTCTCGCCGATTCTAATTCCGGAAACCTCCGATTGCTTTTTTATTACATCCCGAAGGCATGCAGTAAGGAGGAACAAAAACCTTACAACTAGTGCACTAACAGTGCGAGGAAAATGCACAATTCTTATTTCTACCATATTCTGTCAATTTCAAGAATTAAATGCATCCCCGTGTTTCTCGCTCGAATTTTGCGGAACAAAATGGAATGTTAGAATATTTTTTTCAGAGGTATAACTCTACACTAAAGTATATTTTACATAATTTTACTTAGAATTGGGATGTATTGTAGCCTACAGAATACTTTAACTGCTTAATAAATTCTGGCAATGCCCTATTTGCACAATTTATCTATTGAACGTAAAAGTAACTATTGCATTTCGGTTTTACATAACGTTCGTTACCATTTATATTCCTAGTTTACATATAATGATATATGTAAACGTTTTGGAATCGTTTACATATATCATCCACAGTAAGTTTTGGAATGTCACAGTTCTGGTTATACTGCTATGCATTGAACGACGCTGTTTTCCGCCCCCCAAATTCTTTGAATTTTTAAAGGACAAATGCAAAGAATAAATATGATCACAGAATTTCAGTCGCCTCTTTAAAGATTTTATGGATATGGGTGAAAGGGGACACCGTGCGATTTATGAGGATCTTCCTTTCCTACGAAGCACGAATTCGTTTCGTGAAAACAATACGAATAACCACTTACCATCCCCCTTATTTCGCCCACCTGACAGACAAGTAACGCATGCGCGCTAGTTCCTCCTACAGAAGAGCAAACTCCACTGCCAGTCGCCTATCATCATCACAGTCTACACGGATGTGGCAAAGTGATAAGAAGGTCCTGATTCATTATCTCCAATTTCTGGAAAAATTTTGCTCTTGTCTTAATCTGTTTGTACGGGATAGTTCCCGTAGCATCTGTTTGCCATAATACTATTGCTTCTGTCTAGACGAAAAAGTTTTCTTTCGTTTGTTGTTCTCGTAAAAGCAGCGTAGAATTAGTTTCAACTACTTTTTCTCTTGATTTTCAAGTTTCGGCAACTTTAGCAAAAAAGAATAAACTTTAGCAAATCTTAAAACGCTCCCGCGGAGTGAAATTTATGAATGGTAGAGAAGAATCATCGAAAACTATTATTTTGAGAAACATATTGCAGTGATTCTCTATACGGGCCGATAATTTTTGACTGTTGTTTCCCTAACTGAACTTGATTATTATAAATAAAGTGACTTTTTGTTCTTATCCTATAATTTGAATGTATTGAGTTTAGCTCATTACATTATCAAATCTATAATTTTAAGAAAAGTTTCATTAAAAACTGAGATTTCTTGATTTTTTAATGTACTTAATTTACCTCTTTGCATAACTAAAGGAAAGTCCAGAAGGCACTATTAAAACGTAAATATGAAAACACGCGTTTTATATTTTTAAATTGCTTTCGCTTTCTGTGAACTTACTTTGATACCTTTCTTGTATTCTGACGTTCTAAGGTCCGGAATTTGCACTTGGTATTGAAGAAAAAGAATTAAAGTAAGTATCTGTTTAACTTAATAAAATAAAAATTTATTCAATTAATTACTTAATTGTAAGAAAAATATTATTTCTTAATAATTGTTAAAGTTGTCATCATAAATTGTGATCATGGTCCTAATATTTGACTTACATTGTTAGTTTCATAATAACTTTTGATGTTTTCATTCGAATAAATTTTGAGAATTTAATAGATGTAATAAAATATGAAAACATTAATTTTGTAAAAATATATTAAATGAAGAAGTGTTTACACGCAGAACTTTGTTGAAGACAAGGAGCTCTATTTTCAGTAAAAATCAGAAGTAATAAATGAAGCTATATTATTTCAATATTTAAAAAAATTAAATAAAATACTACAGTGTTGAAAACGATTATGCAGAAGTAAAAATTCTGAGACATAAGTATTAGATCGTGTACTAATACTGATGTGTGTTAAAAGGTAATATATCTTTTTCTTATTTTTAGTTAATACAGTATCGTTAGTAAGCATGATAGTTATTGCGTGTGAAGCATTCAGTGCAGGAGAGCACTAGAATTATTTAGTTAAATTAGCATTAGGAACACTATTCTTATTACTGCATTTTACCTTAGTTAAATGTATAACGTATTCCCTTATATACATATATTGCAATAAGATGTACATAACTGAGCTTTGATGTGAAAGTTGAAAATAAATGAATAGTATTGTTAATTTGAAATGCTTTCTTTTTAACGAAAGCATCTAGATTGCATTATTCTAAAACTAAGAATCTGCATATTTTGTTTTTTCACCAAAATTAAAAATAGCTTTTTTTCGATGTTTTATCTAACGCAAAAATATAGGTACATACATATGTATATTCTCTGAGAAGAAAGTGTAAATAAATTACACGAAAAGCATAGATTTGACTTTGGACAAAAGTGTTAAACTTGGAGCGCTGATTTAGCAGATTATTGACTGTATAGTAGCAACAATAAAAGAAATAATTTTGACTGAGGTAAAATTAATTTTAAAGAATAACGCTTGTATTAATTAATAATATACTAACCATAAGTTATTACAATTATTTTTTAAATTTCTGTATATTCAAATATTTTCGAAGCTTTACTAGATATATCCTTTCTGTTAAACTTCGAAGCATCCGTGTAAAACGTTCAAAAACTGCTTAACGGTAGAGCTATCAATCTTTAAAGAAAGCCTATTTCTGTGAAATGGTTACTGATACTTTAAAGAAGAGCCATCAGTTCAGATCCATCAGTTTCTTGGATATAAATTCTGCTCTGGCTGAGCAGAATTTTGATACTGATTGTTTCGTTAAAGCAATCCTGAATTTAAGTAAAAATGAGTAAAAAACTTTATCAACTTATCTTTTTTCACGCAGTTTGGGAAAGAAAAGAGTAAAATTTATCAAAAAAAATTAAATTAAACATCTTCATTCTAGAACTGATTTAATTTATGTTGATAATAAAATTATTTCGTACAAGTATTGTAAAAAATATTAAGCTCCTGAATGTTATATTTGTTTTAATTTAAATGCACTTAGTCCGGGAATAAAGCGGATTTAAAAGTTTTGCAAGAGTTCAAAGCAATCCATTAAAAATGAGCACTGCTTAGAACACTAAAAAAATTGCATTAATTAATATTAATTAAATCGCATTAATTAGGTATATCATGAATGCATTAAATTTTAGGAAGATCCTGGTGAATGATAAATTTACAACTATGTTACGGTGAAACACCGAAATCTGGAGAATGTCGACTTTCACAGGAAAATGTCATCATTCACATAGTCGCTTGGTGTATGTCCGAAATATTTTCCAAATACTCTTAT
The DNA here is from genome assembly GCA_000611955.2 of Stegodyphus mimosarum. Taxonomy (NCBI): domain Eukaryota; kingdom Metazoa; phylum Arthropoda; class Arachnida; order Araneae; family Eresidae; genus Stegodyphus; species Stegodyphus mimosarum. Next base: position 62,465 of record KK121204.1, read on the forward strand.
TTCTGACTTACACCGGTAAATGTCGACATTCACCATGTACGTATATATAAGAATATTATTTTTTCTTCTCCGTAATTCAGTCGCGAAAAAAACGCATTTAAGACCTGAAATAAGAACTTAACATAAGAACGCGCAGTACATTCAAAATGAGAAAGAAAAATAATAGAAGTTAAAAACTTACTTAATTATACAGTACATTCTAAATGAGAAAATAAATAATAGTAATAAAAAGTTTACTAAATTATGTGATTCAAATCTTATTTATTGCAACAACTTAAAATACCTTGCTTTACCCTTGCTTTTACAACTGCATTTATGCGAAACAGCCAGTCGCCTCTTTGTCTACTCTTCGCTTTTCGATCTACACCAGAGCATATCTGTGATTGTCGACATACACCGGTGAGGGTCCGAATGTACAAGAATGTAATGCAATATTCTATTTTTCACCGACGTATTTGGTGAATGTTGACATTCTCCAGTGAAAGTCGACATTCTCCAATTTCGGTCTTTCACGGTAACATACATACACTTTTGATGCCGCCGATTACAACAAAAAAGCGAGGTGCACGTCTGAATGTTATAGCATCCCCATGAATAAAATTTCAAGGTTCGGAAGCTATTCTACGTACGTACAAACGTCACGAAAAATCTCTCCTGAATACATTTTAAATCCGTTTTTGAATTCGTTTTGGAAAAAAGAATTCTTTATTCTGTTCTTACTTACAGAGGTCACTCAAAAACATCGTTAAATTGCATTCGATAGCGGTCAAAATGGATATTTATTTCCTTTGAAATATGATACCCGAATTTTTTCGCGATTACAATACTTTATTAATTCGTACAAAAGAGAAATAATAGTTATTCTCACATCCTAAATTTACACAGAAAATGTCATCATTCACATAGTCGCTTGGTGTATGTCCGAAATATTTTCCAAATACTCTTATTTCTGACTTACACCGGTAAATGTCGACATTCACCATGTACTAACGGTGAATGTTGAATATATAAGAAAATTATACTTTCTTCTCCGTAATTCTGTCGCGAAAAAACATACTTGAGGCTTAATATAAAAACTTAAGAACATAAGAACTTAAAATACACAGTACATTCAAAATGAGAAAGGAAAATAATAGAAGTTAAAAACTTAATTAATTATATAATACATACTAAATGAGAAAATAAAATAACAGTAATAACAACCTTACTAAATTATGTGATTCAAATCTTATTTATTGCAACAGCTTAAACTATTATGAACACTTTGAATTGCACAAGAGGCCCTTGCTTTTACAACTGCATTTATGGGAAACAGCCAGTCGCCTCTTTGTCTACTCTTCGCTTTTCGACCTACACCAGAGCATATCTGTGATTGTCGACATACACCGGTGAGGTTCCGAATGTACAAGAATGTAATGCAATATTCGATCTTTCGCCGAAGTATTTTGTTAATGTTGACATTCTCCCGTGAAAGTCGACATTCTCCAATTTCGGTCTTTCACGGTAACATATATATATATAATTTTTAATGCATAATTTTATTAATATATTATATTCAGTGTAGGGAGTTAACTTATTAAGCAGCAAAAGTACATCACATGCTATAGACCTGTAATATTTGTTATATTTTAGATTAGCATGTAGTAAAATAATACAGTATTAAAGTAGCTATAAAAATATGATTACTTGTTAAAACATTCAGATACACATGAACGCAATGTGGAATTGAAAACACATTTTGCTTTATTTGTACTTTACTTAACAGAAATTTCTGTTCCCTCATTCACGTTTTCGTAAAAATACACTTTTAATACACTCCCACAGTCACCTGTGAAAGCTCAGGTCTACGTTTATGTCAAATCGAAGGTTTATAAAAACAATAATTCTTTCTTTCTGGCTTTAATGTGCAGGCTTAGTACGCTGCAAAACGCTTTTCATGTTCATGAAACTGCCTGATTCCTTCGTAGAACTTATTTTTTAGAATACTGTTAAGTTCCTGTTATCGATTTCTGAATCTTTCCAATGCTATTAAAATAAAGCACTTTGAGGTAAGCAGAAAAATAATTTACAGGTGGTAAATGGAATGAACAATAAAGGTGCGACACTCTTTTGGTATAAATTGCTTGACGAAAATGGAATTGTGTGAGGATGGATTGTCATCCAAATGAATCCAATTATTCGACTGAGAATTTTCAGGTTGTCTGTTGTACCACGTGTTTACCATTTGTCGCAGGATATGCTTGCTTTATGGAAAGTATTACGTTTAAACTCCTATCACAATTTGCTTAAAAACTATCATTAATGTCCGCTATTTGTAACTAATCACGGCATGCAGAAATTCGATCTCCTTCCTCTGCTGCTGTTTAAGCGTAAAGAACAAAAGGAGGCTACATTTATCCTATGTCCCAAAAAGATCTTCCAAGGCAGGCTTTGTGAGCAATGACTTTATTGATGTTAATCTTGTCAGCATCTCTTAATTACTGATGTTAATCTCATTTCTAAGTAATGCTTTTTCAGCAACTGTCGGATTTTTTCGATGTTCTCAATCGTCTACGACTCGAAGGACAACCAGTCCTGAGACAACATTTTTGCGTCATTTTTTCATCAACATCTTTGCGCCTATCACGAAATTGTCCATTGCAGCCCAAATATTGGACTTTATTAATGCTTGATCCCATATGCTGTATACATCATTTCAAGTCTTTAAATGTTTGCCCTGAAACAGGAAAAATATATTGATTTCCTTGCTATATATATCAAAAAATATACTGCTGGTATCGGATTCAAGTCCCAGATGTTCATTAGATCAAAGAAAACAATTAACTTCAAAGAAAATGTTTTTCTGCAAGCAGATATATTTTATAAAAAACAAATTGAGATGATATAGAAATAAATATTTTCAATTATTGTTCAGTAAGTTTGATGGAACTTGTTAAAAATCCTAAAAGATGTAAAACGCATTGTATATAGCATGCACATTACTAATTTATTAAATCTTCTATCTCGTCAAAACATTTTCTCGTTAAGACAAGATGTTAATTCATTGCTTCGTTTACTGGTAATATACGTAACTTCTGCCCTATACGTTCGCCCTATACGCCTTAAACGTTCTCCTTAACCCTTCATTCCGGGACTGTAAAGGGTAATAAGAAGAATTTAATATATTACAGAGGAGTTACGAAAATATTTGGGAATTTTAAAGGCAATTAGCAGTAGCAAAATGTTGTGATTATTCATAATTATTTCTTTAATTCTATAAAATTTTTCAGATTTATTATTCGAAAAATTTCTTCTTTACGGCCAAGCATTACGTTTTTCCATGACGTTTAAGAACAGTATTTCATTAACAGTATTAAATTAATCATGTAATATGCTATATAGATTATGCACCATACAGTTTACAGTATTTGAACTCTTGTTGTTGCTAAATAGTGCTAAGACGACGGTAAGCCATTGAAAACGAAAAATAAAACTTTTACCTTATTTGAGGTCAGTTTTATTTAATCACAGAAAATTTTGAGTTAGAAAATAACGATCCTACGATAAAATGATGAAAAATGGAAGTAAGAATGACATCATTTCAGACAAAGAATTTAATTTCGGTACCGGCTGGCATTTCCTTTCTCTTCCCGCGTCTAAACAGTAATCAGTGAATAATCATTAATAGTAGTAAAATATGGAATGTACGTAAACTGGTTTATCAGTAAACAGCAAAAATAAATTAAAATTTCTGTTAGTGAATTTCCTTTGCTTTATCGGTATTTCGGTAAGCAACGTGCGTATATCAATATGATCCTACGTATCTCTTTTAATTCTATCACTGGTGATTAACAAAAGTCTCAGAAATTCTCGAAATTGTAAAGTTGTATTATAAGGTATTTCTCCCACTTTCTTAGCCTGCCTTCGTGGTGTAATGTCCAGCACACTCGGCGCGTATTCGTGAAGTCCGAGGTTCGAGTCTCGGCGGGGGCATTGTTCATTTTTCATGTCTGCTGCTTCGAAATAATGTAATGTTTCTACAGTGGCGCCCGAACTAAAAGGTGGTGAATGATGATTCGTCACCTCCATGATTTGGCGGTTGGGTCCCCTAAATCCCAGTCTCTGTTTAAAAGGGGAAGTACATATATTTTTCCCGCCTTTTTGGTCCTGGTGCCTTCCTGGTGTAATGGCTAGAACACTCGGCGCGTATTCGAGAGGTTCGAGGTTCGTGTGCCGGCGAGAGCATTAATTATTTTTCATGTCTCCTGCTTCGAAATAACCTAATGTCTCTGCATGGTGGTCATAAGAAAACTTCTCCGATATATGAACTAAGGGTCTATCCGCTCAATAGAAATGAAATTTCAGACATTGTCATTGTAAGGTGGGCGTTCGAGACTGTGATTATTTAAAACAATAGAGGCACGGAATCGGTTACAGTGAACAAATTTGGAAATTCTCAAATGACACCAACCACTTCGTTTCTGTGCAAATTGATCTGGGCGCTGAAAAACCATAAATGGCGTTGGAACGATACACTAAGACGAAAAATGCCGGCGTAAAATATTGGTGACGAAAAGCATTCTAAAGGCCCAAGTGACAACGTAAGAGAGGAGAGGGGATAAAAGCGTTTATTGTAATTACAAATTTGCAACGAGCCCACGTTCGTAGATGATAACACATTGCATGCGGGAAATTGTTGAGCACAATGACGAAAAGTAACAAAAGTAACATCACATGAGGAATCTGTATAACATCAATTTTAAGGCACCTTACTGGAAGGTACTCTATTTTGAAACGTTGTACTCGTAAAAAAGCTTATAATTCTAATAAAAGGTTTTTCTCTCTCCTCTCTTGCTTTATCATTGATCATTTACAATGCTTTTTTTCACCAAAGGTTTAAACCTTCAGTTGCCGTAATACATGTATCGTCCAATGCTTTTTGTGGTTTTTAAAGCACTGATCAATTTGCGCAGGAAAAAAGGTGTGTTTTACCATCCGAAAATTTCAAAATTTTTCACTGTAACCGTCACCGCGATAGCTCTTGTTTTAAATCATCACAGTCTTTAGAGCACACCTTTCAGTAGCAAAATCGTAAATTTCATTTCAGTTGTTTGAGCGGATAGGCCACAAGGAACTCGTGTATCGGACAGGTGTTTCGATGATCCACCGTATTAAAGATGTTACACTAAAATCCATGCTTGTCGAACTTAACAAATCAAAGCAATATTTTAAATAATGAATTAATAATCCTTTGAGCACTGTTTGAAAGAAAGAAGAGCTAATTAAGTTTGCTGTTCCACAATATCTTTTGAATCTTGACACCAGAATTTCTAATGATGAAAAAGTTCCACAGTTCCACTTCAAAAGTAAGGATGAAAGCAAAACTACAGTTACGAACAAAATTAAAGAATTACTTTATTTAAACTCTGATAAATAAACAATTTAATAAATCTTCAAAAAAGGAACTGGAGTATTTTCCACAGGATGAAGAAGAACGAAATGTATTAAAATGTCACATGGTTTCAAAATGATTACTAAACGAGCAAAATATTAATAGAGCTTTCTCACTGCATAAAATCCCTCACTGGATTTCTGATAGCATTGCCTTTCTCATGGAAAGATTAGATTTTCAGCCAGAAAACTGCAGTTTGGGCAAACAATAATCATCCTGTGCATAAAAATTAATTTTCATATTATTTACTCTTGTGTTTTCAATGAATGATTTTGAAAGGAAAAGAAGTACTGTAAACAAGTTTTGGTTTGTAAACGATTTAACTGAAAAAGGTCGGCAAATTTAAAACCCTACTTAGAGCCTTCGAGTGTAGTTAGCTAATAAGCGCTTTGGAGTATTAAATAATCTACTTCTAAATAAACTAGTCAGCATCGTTTGAATTTTTCATTCTAACATTTACTTGCAGTGCATATGAGGCAGACGACGTGTTATAAGACCAAAGTGGTAAAGAGCAGACATGAAATTAATTAGATTTTGCATCTCGCTTTTAAACGAATTATAAATTATTTGAATTCAGTTCGCAGCTCACTGATTCAGTGCTATTTTTCTCAGTTTATTATTCATTAAACTGGTTTCAGTTAAATCAAGTTTTAAACTGCATTTAGTAGGTAAATTGTTTTTTACATGATACATGTTTAAATGTACTTCACCGATTAGATTGGTAATGCCAATTTCAATTTCATAACTTATTGTCCAAATATGCAATACATTAAGTCATTTTTGCTAGCTGCCACAGTTTTATATGAAATACAGAACAGTCTTATAACTTTGTGGGTTCTTTGACGTTCCATTTTGGGTTCTTACGAACACTGAGAAAACAAAGTGGAACAGTTCTATATCTCTCGCTCTACTGGGTCGATTGATGAAACTCAAATTGCGTTTTCCATGTCTCGAAAGCGCGACTTAGGATATGTATTGGATTTATATATAGCGATCTTCTAATATAGGTAGTTTGACACAAAATCGGACTTTTTCTGAAGTGACATGCCAGTTTTTTCCATACTTCAATTCTACGACTAAAATCATGCTAAACTGTGAAGTTCTGTAAAAATCGAAAGAGTAGTTTTTAAAAAATTAACTCTCAAAATTTTAGCTCCTCAGTGTTAATTCAATTTGGTATGTATTTATTAACATCTATTTTTTATTACACTTACTTGATTCTTTCTTTCACAGTTCGAAATTTAGTTTCATTCCAAATGAAATTCTCCCATTTTTATGATTTATTTTTAAAATTTTTATTTCTAAATAAGTTATGTAAATTTTTGGAAAAAATTTTTGAATTATAATCTTTAAAAGTTTTACCATCAACTTAAAGTAGATGTATTTCTAAGTACACCTGCAAAACATTCGAGCATTTTATTAAAAATTTTCGAAGATATACGTGCATTTATATGTTGGCGCATTTTGAAATTTGGTATATTTGTTGAAAGCGATAATAACATTGTGGGGTTTGACTTATTTAATTCAGTGCAGAAAACCTTGAACCCCACAAAACACTAGTAAGCAAATAATCGCTTAAGTGTGTGAGCAAACGCGTAAGAATAAGAAGGGTTAACTACCCTTTATTTCTCAGAATAAATACAATCAAATCCTAACTCGGAGTATACACAAAGCCTCCGCTTGGGTTTGAACTTAAATTATTATGAAATTAAAGTAACCAAGCTTAACTAAAGCTAATTGAAAGATAAAGCCGAAGCTATCAGGATTCTAAGAAGTTGGCCCCTAAATATTAATTAAATCGGCGAGGCCAAGCAAGGCCCTAATGTCAGCGACGCTAACCACTATACCGGTTGGGCGGCTCGAAAAAAAAAACCTAAAGACAGTTACTTACTTAAAACACTTATAGTTTAATTGTTAGTTAAGATTAAGTCTTGAATCGTACTTTCATTGTATTGTTCATGCATCAACACTATATCTAACTAAGAAACACTCGAATTAATATTTAAACTAAATTCAAAAAAGAAATATTGAAAACAGTCTCCAGAAGAATTTTTTCTCGTAAATTCTTTACAAATTTACCAGAAAGAAAATGGGCACACTTTTCGGTACTTATTATTACAGCCTCCGCTTATTATACACCAATTTATGTCTAAAGTTATCACAAAATCGCGTTGATGGACGCCTGGAAGTCAGTTCTCATAGCTACCTACCACAAACTGTTGGAAAGTTTCCTGAAATATGGCATGACAAAACAGGATATATGCAAAAGGAGAACCAACATCCTATTAGTATATCCCTCAGGACTCTCCGAGTCCGTATCATTGGGTATATGGATACTTCTGGCAAACAGTGTATATATGGCAATTTGCTCATTTCCTTCCCTTTACATGTTTAAACAACTCTCCACTGGCAATTGCTGTCGTACCTTTTAAGCTGTCTCTTGTAACGTTAAATGAAACAAACATACCGTAAATGAGAAACTTTATTTGAAATCGTAATAAAAGATTACAAGGAAAAAATCTTTTAAATTTTATAGCAGACTTTTGTATAGATGTACGTTTTGATTATTTTGGCAAAGTACACAATTTTATTTAAAAGTCATATGAAACAATGTTAAATAATTATGCGACACTGAGTAATAAAAAATACTTTTTTTAACTGTACATGCGAGCTTATATATATTTTTCCTCTATGCATTTGCATGTTTACGAGTTGATTGCCCATACCGAGCTTGAATTAGCATATTCAGTTTCATATACAGCTCCTCAAGAAAAAAAAATGCTGCTTCTATTTTGAGGAGATTTCGATACCCTCTTATTTGCATTTTATTATATTATTTTAATGCAAATCTGTATCAATGTAGACACCGTCGATATCCTTAGATGTACTTTTATGTTTCGCATTTATTTGTATTTTCTTTTGTTATTCGTATTTGTAAAATTTTTTTTATATTGGTTCTAGAATAAAATTTTAAACAACATTCCTTGCATCGATTTATCTGGGTTTTAGTATGTTTCCTGTCGTAGTCTGGAATATTTGCATTGGAAATCCAGGTTCTGGAAAGGAAAATTTGTGCAGGGAGAACGTTTCGTTATTGACAAGCAGAATCCAGGTCGTAGTACCCTTATTCTTATTGTTTAATTTGATTTAGTTTAATACTTCTATTTCGAAGTTTAAATTAAAAAGATAATAAAAATGTTTTTACTGGGCCAGTTAATTAAGATTAGGGATATAACTTTTGTTGCGAAATCAAATTTAAAAAACTTAAAAAAATAAAAGTCTGAAAGCTTTCAGATTTCACATTACGCCCAAAGGATCTTTTTTTTAACGTTTTTGTGTTACCTTTATATATTAAATATCATGTTCTTCGCCCTTAAAACATAAAATTCAGTTCAACTGCAATATCGCAAAATAATTTTAAAATGAGCATATCTTTAGAATTTCCGATACACAGCCGCGCGTGCTGGAGATAAAAATGTGTTTTTTCCGTACGGTGTTGCCATTGCTCGCTTTGAAATCGTTGACTTTGTAAATAAAAAATTCGTTAAAGTTTTACAAAATGCGAAATAGATAATAAAACAAATTCCAAATTCGAAATTTGGGCTTCCAGATGCTCATATTCGGGTGGAAACATATGTTATTCAAATTTGTGTGGCTCTAGGAACCGTTGTTTTATAACAATGCCAGAAACATACATAGATTTATGCAGATTCTTCATTATTTAATTTCCGTAAATATAATACAGGTTCTTATATTTGGTGGCAACAGTTTGAAAAGTGAATCAATGCAAAATGACAAAACGAAATTAATAGCCCTTCTGGGCTAACGCCGTTTGGGATACTAAATGTTCCACCTAATGGTTAAGTTAGTTCGCACATTTATCTTAATTTGTTAGCAACGTTTCTCCCTCAGCAGCTTTGCAAGGCAAATGGACTCAAGGATCAAAACTCAGGACAAATGAAAATCAAATAACCATTTATTTACCCAGTTCTTCTGTTTTAGAACTGAAATGGCAATACAAACTACAACGATTGCCTTTGCGTAAAATCAATTTTACAAGATTATGCGAAATTTGCCCTGCGCCTAAGATTTATATTATTTGCAACATGGTACTAAATGCAAAACCTGACGGGATACACTACCTTTAATTTAGTAAAATACTTATCACGTTAAATGCGTAACTAATAAACTTTCACTGTTTCCAAATACGCAATAAATAATGCACAGTCAGACATAGCGGCGACTTCACGAAAACGCCAGCAATCTTTGCAGTTAAGGAAAATTGCCTACTTTTAAACTGTGCTGCTTGCCTTAAAATTTGCATACCTTTCTGGTTTGAATAAATATTTTAACAAGAGCAAAGAAAAATTTGGTAGACTTTAACTCAGCTTTAAGTATCAGTAAATATTAAATGTCACAACGCACCGAAGGGAATGGATGCCTTCATCGAGGCTTTTGTAAAGGGAACTGGTTCAGTTTTTTGGTTAACGCATGGCAATTCGCATTACTTTATCAAACCTTTATCCCCAGATGCAGTTCTTCGACTGACAATCCTTCTCTCAAGATGGGGGTGGGGCTATTTGTTACGTAATGTATGACTACTAAATGTCATGGCTATTTTACCAAATAACCGATTAAAATTGTTATGTAAAACCTGCGTTAATATTTTAAATTTCAATTTATAATAATTCTGATATAATAAAAACAATTTTTCTAAAAATTTAAGAGTAATTTTAAGTTCTAAGTATTTTTCACTTTCTTAAATTATGTTTACATGGTGTAACTGGAAGCACATCCGCTGGCATTCGTTATTGAGTACTGCTGATTCTTTATATTTTCCAGCTATTTAAACAATTCTGAATAGGTTTTTCCAAGTGGCGCCAGAACAAAATATGGTGGGCGATAATTCGAACCCGCATATCCAGTCGCCTTTTAAATAGGAGAGAATGTGCAAGGGAGTTTTCCCCATCCTTACCGAGTGCCTTTTTTGGTGTTATTCAAAGCGTGTTAGCAGTCGGGAGATCCGGAGTTCGAATCCTGGCGAAAGCATTGCTTATTTTTTAAGCTTCTGTTCTGACATCGATAAATACCTAATGGCTCCACAACTGGCGCCCGAACTGAAATCTGATTGGTGATAATTCGTGGGTAACTGCTTTCCCAGTTGTCTTCCAAGTGAGAGAAAATGTTCAGTTTTTTTCCTCTTTACTAAGTGCCTTCCTTGTGTAATTGGAAGCATATCTGGCTAGCATTTGGAAGGTTCGAGATTCGAATGCTAACGAAGGCACTGCGTAATTTTAACATTTACTACTGCAACAAACATTAATGACTTTGCTAAATAGTAATGCTGATATTATAAGGTATTTCTCTCGCCTTCTTTGCGTGCCTTCGTGATGTATGGGTCAGCACGCTAGACGCGTATTCCAGCGATCCGTGGTTCGAGTCCCGGCGAAGGCGTTGCTCATTTTTCATGACTCCTCCTTCAAAACTACCTAATGTTCTACAACTGGCGCCCGAACTAGAAAAGGTGGAGGATGATGATTCTCCACCACCAGGATTTGGCGACTGCCCTTTGAAAGGGGGGATATATAATGTATTTCTCCTGCTTTCTTCGCAGTGTAGCGGTCAGCGCCCTGGGCGCGTATTCTAGAGATCCGTAGTTCGAGTTCCGGAGACATTTATATGCAATTATTTTACATTTATATGCAATTACATTATTGATGTGAACTAGCAAGATTCAATGTCCAGAATCTAACTTATCCTAATGACTTACAACATTTTTCTACGTGCTTTAATCCACTTTCCATATTTTATGAATATAAGCCACGAGATCAGGTTTGACTGCATACGTTCAACCAAAATCGAAAACTGGCATATACAGTGGCTACTTGCACTTATATAGAACGATTTCGGAGTCCTTTAATTAAGACTGAAATAGTATTTTTTTAAATGTTCGATCTGATAGCCTTTCTTCTGGACTATCAGTCTGCATCGTAATTTCCATTTTAGAAGAGGTTTTGCAAATGTTCCAAACTTACTGATTTCCATTACTTTTCCCCTACTTTCCATCCATTAATCGAGGTGGGTTGGAAGTTAGAAAAAAGCTATTTTTAAGAGATCAGAGCCACAATCGTCCGTAGGTTAAATGCCAGGGGACTTCGTAGGATTACGTTGAAAAGGTATACGTGCAATACTGTATCAGTCATCATTTTCTCAAAGAATGCAGCGGTACCTTTCGAAGTATGACTTATTGCATTGTCTTGATGAAATTTCACTCTTTGAAAGTAATTCCAAAAATCTGTGATTTAAGGTAAAGGGCTTTCTAGGAATCCAAGGTGAAACGACGAAAGCAGTAAAAATGACTGCTCTGCCGCTTCCCGTGTTAATCAGATGAATTGGCAAAAGTGTAATTTATTTTTACCGTACCCGTATAAAGGATCCTTGACGGCATATGTGGAAATGGATGGGGTGAATCAAAGGAATAGGTGTTACTATTGGGATAAAGAGACTTCTTCCATAGAAATATCTGGTAGTCAGCTGTATGAGATTTCTTCGTTAACATTTCCTTTCCCTTTTAAACTCCATTTGAATCTTCACACTTACTGGGCCTTCATTATTCTCAAAATCTGTTTAATGTTCCGTCAAAATTTTCCTTGTTTATATTTTGAAACGTTTCTGAAAGGAGTCATGTCATTAACATTAAAAAAATCACGCTGAAGCTTGCTGCTGTTTTGTCAAGGCGATATCATTATATAAAACTTTTCAACTTACGCCATTTTGTACGAATGATGCTAGTCAAGGAACTACGTATATCATTTTCCACTCTCTCTGCTTCCCACTGCCTCTGCATTTCCTTCACAATCGCTTTTTGTTGCTGCTTCTGATACTGTTCAGTTTTTGTCTTGCTAATTTTATTTTTATAGTCCTCTTGTAATTATTCCATGTGTTCAATATCAATTCGTCTATGGCCTAGAGAACAGAATATCACAGATGACACATAAATAACAACAAAAATACCTCAGTATCAAAGACCTAAGAAACCTGTGCGAACAACACAGTCTTCCAAGACAAATTAATTTCCTATAAATCACGTCTTGTCAGGGTTTGTTGATGGGTATTGGGCAGAGGGATGCATGAAAAATCTCCGAGGATTACTTCAGCTTTACAGCTTACCTCCAAGCGCCTTGAACATAATTTGTTGTCTACTTGAGTGTTTACAATCCGAGGCATTGTTCGTCATCTTAGGCATATTTTATTCAGATAAACTGTTCGTGAACTGATTTGGTCGTGATAATAGGCATCCGTGATGAGATATTTCACTGTCTATACATAATCAAAAGTTCGAATTATTAATGGTATAAGTTAGCTAGACCTATTACACAAGCTGCAGATTATATACCAATTCATCTTCATGTTTCACTGAAAGAAATGCAGTTATTCTCTCTCAATTCTACAAACTTTCGGGTATGCACTTTATTTGGAGCTTTGCAAATAGAATGACGAATTTTATTTTGGTTCACAGTTGGGGTAACAATCCTCAGCCAGTCTCAGTATTCCCTCCCCTCCCCTCAGTTAGATTCTTGCTTTTACGAATTAAATACGATTCTTTTTTAAGTCCAAAAGGGCAATCCGCACAGACGGAGTATTAATTTCGTTTTGGCATTCTGCGTTAACTCACTACAAGCGTTCTTTCACTTTTCAAAGTGTTGTCACCAAATATTATCGCCTCGTGTTATATTTAAAGAAATTAAATAATGAAGAACCTGCATAAATGTACGCATGTGCTCTCGCACGGTGATAAAACAACGGTACTTAGAGCCATCAAATTTTGAATATTGAAAGTTTCCACCCGAATATGGGCATCTGAAAGCCCATTTTTGAAATTTAGAATTTGTTTTATTATCGATTTCAATTTTGTAAATATTTAACGAATTTTTGATCAACAAAATCAAGTACTTCAAAGCGAGCAATGACAACGTTCTATAGAAAAACATTTTTATCTCCAGCGCGCGAAACTGTGTATCAGAAATTCTAAAGATATGCTCTGCGATATTGATGCTGAACTGAATTTTATGATTTAAATGCGAAGAACGTGATATTTAATAAATATAGGTAACACACAAAATGTTAAATAACGACCCTTTAGACGTAATTTAAAATCTGAAACCTTTCAGATTTTTTTCTCTTTAGTGATAGATGCCTGGATAAAAAAGAACAGCGTATTCTGCTAATTATGAAATAAAAACATTACTTTTCTGTGAATTGAAAATAATGTTATCTACGAATCGGTAATACCGATGTTAACAGGATGATGGCAGTCACAAGAATTGCCTTAACTCTTTCGCATCGATAGAGGCTAAAATGTGTTTCTCCCAAGCATCTAAAACTCTTACATACGAATTTTGTTGCGATGAATGTCTTTCCCACGTGCCAAGTAGAATGTTACATCGTTAACAATAACCTACGTAATGTAAAGTGATTATTTCTCTCTTGAAAATCTTTGTGCGCTGTCAGGCAATATATGCAGTTTCCCCATAGGACAGGACTGCAGTTGCAAGTATCAATAGCTAAACGTTGACGCTAAGCAAAGAAGAATGGAGATGCATTTAAATAACAAAGCTACTTTTAGTTCCTTCAAAAAGAATGATTGGCATGTCATTTAACAACTTCCGAAACCTTTCAGCTAGGCACTAACGTAATGAAGGAAAGCGCAAGGTGAAAATGGACGCAGGCCGATGTTTAAATGTTGGAGCATTTCGGGAGACTTCCGTGTGAAAGAGTTAAGGAAAGACTGCGGAGATTAAAAGAGAATTCCGAAGCGGAATCAATACTGAAAAATTTGATTTATGTAAATTACTATGAAACAGCATAAAATAATTGTGTTTTAATTATTAACCTGCAACTTTCTGATCGAATTATTTGTAAATCCTTTTGAACTCGTATATAAATCGAATACAAAATTTCAGTTGTAAAAATCATGATAAATATTCTCAGCTTATCGATGGAAATATATTATAAGTGTTTCACCCTCTAATTTATTTTAAATTATTTTCTTCGATTGCGAATCCTTTAGAGAAACAGCTTTTTTTCTTCGTATTAAATCACTAAATCTTCTACTTCGTATAGTTAAAACTCTGAAATTTAGCCATTTATAATATCAGGTTGTCATATCATATATAATATTAAGTGCATCCCCAAAGGGAATTTCAGTAAATTTTTTAAAGATTGTAAATCAATTTTTATTTCCTTCTTTCTTAATGAATTTATTTCCTTATTTGTCAAAGAAGAGGTCCACCAGCGGCCGAGTGGTAAAATCGCTTAATACTGGTAGTACGGTTCGAAGTTTGAATTCCGGCGAACGCGCTGACTGCATAGATAATTTCGTCGTTTTTCCCACGTGTAACGTTTATACGAACTAGTTTCCTTTAGAAAGTCCTCCACGAATACATCTCCGCTATTAGCCCTCAAACTCTTTGCCATAGTCAAATAAATCCAAACGCTAAATCAAAGAAAATATTAAAAAAAATTCTTCTATTATAAATTATTTATTTTAAAACTTTCGCTCTTAATATTATATAATATACAAATAAATATTAATTCTGCACAATTTTTGTATTTAATGCGTATTATAAAACTTTTAATTCATGAGACATATCAATGCTTGGAGAGCACAAGGGCAGTCATAATTGGTGTTAAGTGCAACAAATTTACAAAAGATTTATTTGGTTAGTAAGAGAGTAATTCCAGTAGTTTAATGTGAAATAAAACTCAGTTTGTTTCATAAGAAGTGAATTTCAATTAACCTAACAGCTTCCATTCTGTTTGGCAACAATTTGACATTTTTTTTTGGGGAATTTTATAATGCACATGGAACTTCTGGTCTTTATCAGCAAAAAAACTCAACCTAGCACTTTTGACATTATCGATATTACTGAATGTTTTAAGATTTAAGAAGTTTTGTAAACTTCGAAATAAATGCTAATTCGCCGGCGCAAGGTTGGACCTGTATGGAAATGCAACATCATAATAACTAAGGTCCAATAATTTCGTGCGCTTTGCTAAGTATGGCTAAGGCCTCTCATTGTCGTGGTGGAACACGATTCCTTTGCGATATGCCAATTCTGACAATTTTTGTTTTGATTGCTTCCTCTAGTATCATAGAGTTTCGCCAGTAAACATCTGAGATCATCGTTTAGTTGCTTGAAAGCAGCTCAAAATGCGCACCGTCTATGTTATTCCACCAAATTGACAGCATGATCTTTTTCTGACGTAATTTAGCTTTTGATATAATTTGTGCTGATTCATCATGTTTGGATCATAATAGTTTTCGGTTCATGTTATTGTAGACGATCCATTTTTCATCGCCAGTGATAATTCATTTAGAAAAGGATCGATTGCGTTACGTTTGAAATGCGTATTTCAAATACTGATTCGTTGTGTTAAGTGAATGTTTTTCAATTCAGGCGGAAACCGAATATCGAGTCTCCTCAGGAGTCCGAGACTTTTATGTGATTTTCAGTTCTTACGTGTGATATATTTAACCACTATGCATTCTCTCACATAATTTGTAGAGACATTAGGTTATTTAGGAGCAGGATAAATGAAAAATGTGCAATGCCCTCACAGGGACTCGAACCGCAGACCTCTTGAATACGCATCGAGCGTGCTGACCACTACACAACGAAAGCAGGCGAAGAAGGCGGGAGCAATACCTTATATACTTTCCCTTCTTTAAAGGGCGGCGTGGGTTTTGGAGACCAATCGCCAAATCCCGGTGGTGGAGAATCATCATCTACCAAGATTTTTAGATCCAAGATCCACCGCCTTTTTTAGTTCGGGCGCCATTGTAGAGACATTAGATTATTTATAAACAGGAGAGATGAAAAATGAGCAATGCCCTCGCCGGTACTCGAACCCCTGACCTCTCGAGTACGCGCTGAGCGTCTTGACCACTACACCACAAAGGCATGCTAGGAAGGCGGGAGAAATACCTTCTAAGTGGTTAATGAAGAACAAGCTTTATCTTTTCGGTTATGACGTTTCAAAAAGCAAATTTTCTCTTTTCGAATTGCAATCATGAAAGTGTACTATTTCATGCAAGTCATCGTTTTCTAAATTACATCTCATTTTACAAGCATTTCTAGCAATTAAATATAAGTGCTTTTATTTTCAACAAAATAAATCGATGTTACCATGGCAATTGAAATATTTGCCTATATATCTCTATTTTCTCATTCTAACTAATGTAGTCGTTTCAAGCTTATCTTAATGCAACGAAATTCAATAGAAACTTGTCGAGCAAATCAAAACTAGCTTAAAAATCATGCTTACGCAAATGTTTAGAATTCTAAATTCCGTTAAGTGCTACTGAACTTAAAGCCATCAACGAATTCAAAACAATCTTAATAATGAACAATCAGAATTTAATTTATTAAACAAACCAGCTTTGTTTAAGCTATAGTTTTTTCAAACTGAAACAGCACCGTCAAAGGAATAAGAAAGCTGAAATCTAGTTCTCGAAACATATCTTATTCAACGGATTATTTCTTAAAACTTGTCAAAATCATGTCTTTCTAGTTAGAACTCAGATGATACATGAGAAATGAAAGAGAAAACATGAGCGAAAATGGCTAACTAGTTCTTTTCGTGCTAAGGATTTCTTTCAAGTCTTTAACTATGGAAGAGGTGAAATTCTTCTCTTGTTCTTAGTGGTTCTCAAATTGGCACTCCAAATAAGAATATGGAGTGGCGTACGGGAATTTCGACTGATGTACTGTCGGAATTGTATATAAGGCATTAGATAAAACTCCTGCCCAATACATCATGACAAACACGATGTAATTTTTTCAATTAGGGTTTTGTGATAAGAATTCATCTCGAATGTTTCGTATGATTGTAGCTTCGTAGAGGTATTAGGTCATTTTTTCGAAGCAGGACATGTAAAAAATGAGCAACTCCTTCGCTGGGAATTGAACCACGGACTTCTCAGTTAAGCGTCGAGCGTGCTGATCACTACACCACGAAGGCATGCGAAGAAGGCGGGAGAAATACCTTATATACTCCCCCTTTTAAAGGGCGACTGGGGTTTGGGGACCCAATCGCCAAATCCTGGTGATAGAGAATTATTATCCACCAGCTTTTTTTTAGTTCGGGAGCCAATGTAGAGACATTATATATTTTTTGGAAACAGGACATGTGAAAAATGAGCAACACTTTTGCCAGGAATCGAACCAGGACCTCTCGGTTACGCGTCGAGCATGCTAAGCACTACACCAGGAAGGCATGCGAAGAAGGCGAGAAAAATACCTAATAGCTTCCTGTGGATATTTTGGCTGTTTCTTGTAAAAGACATATTACTGAGCTTGCATTAGGAAAGCTATGGCTTACTTCAATAGCAACTGAAATCTTGAACTAATTTTGCTATCACAGCACATGACTTTAATGCTTGTCCTTTCTGTTTGCTTTCTTTAATTTAATGGTATAAATGCTACTTACAAGTTACATAATTTTCCTAAAATTTATATATTAATATATATTAAAACTTAGTAAAGCGATTATAGACTGAAACAAATAATAAATATACATATTTATCACATGTCAAATGTTCACGAATTAGATAAGATACAAAATTTGAAAAAATTCACAGCGATGTAAGCTGATATTTATAGCACTTTACAACAATGGAGCAAATTCCGCATATTGGCAGTATTGAGTTAAGTTTTGATTTCAAATAAGGACTGTTTGTGAATATCTGTTTGTGAATGTGTGAAATTTTGCACCTACGTGAGAACGAGTGTGTGCGAAGAATTCAGGCGTTTTTATGTATAATTCGGCGCCACTTGTGTCCCTCCCTACGTGTTGTAATGTTCGGTTAAAATGTTCCAAAAAAATCAAGTAAGCTCACCGACAGTGAAATCAAGTCATCAAGTCAACAAGAACTATAGTCATCAGACAGTGGTAGAAACTGCTGATATTTATCGCCAAGTGGGGGAAGTGTGCGATGACAATGCAGTAATGACACTGAAGTGCGAAAATGGGTGAGATTATTCAAGTTAATTTTAGACAGACACTAACGGAGATTTGAAACTTCCGTTAAAAAATTGTTATCGCCACAAGCAACAAAGTTTTTTAAGAAAAGTACCCCAAAATTGTTTGTTTCTTTTGATGAAGGCTTCATTCTATAAGGAGAAAAATATTAACCTCTACGCAAATTCAGAAAAAAATTTGTGTTTGAAACAAAAATTTTCTTGTTTCTCTATTATTACAAAGCGAACCTTAATTAAAAATAATCTTCATATGTCAGCTACGTAACGCTTAAATAAAACAGTTATGAATCAGTAACATAGAACAGCATTGAAAAATAATGCAATTTTTAGATATTTTATGGATTTCCTCAATAACAGACGATAGCTTTAGAAATGTGTTTCAACCTTGCGATATATGTTCTTTGAAAATGTTCATTATAATAAACATTATTTCTGCTGGAATATGTTTTTAAATAGGTTAAAGTTTACTTGCTTAGAATTTTGTTCTGATCTATAATATAGTTTGGTCTGGGTTCGAATTTCGGATAAAGCATGGATGTTTTAAATATGTAATGCTTTTGCGGCAAGGAAGAACTTAAAAATTCAAGCCGAAAGTTCCTTCGGAAGGCTGATAGAATCTCCTCTCTCCAGAAGAGTGCTAATCAACCTGAGTAGACACTTGTATGTCATCTATGAGATGTCCAAACTTTTGGGCAATCTCAGGTACTTTCTACTCTCTCATTCGACACCACGATAAATTCGAAAATCTGATCAAAATAAAGAATCTTAGTAAAAAAAAAAAACAGTGACATTTTGCATTCGACAAGAAAGTCAAAAAGGCTTTGTCGCAAGCTAATTATGAATTTATATCCATGGTTAAGCCCATTGTTAAAGGCACTAATTACAGATATTACTAAACTTCACTGAAGAAAAGAATTATTTTCACGAATACTCTTAAGAAATTGATGCAATTAGTGTCATAATCTAAGTAAGAAACAAAATACAAATGTAAGGGAAAATTAATTAGTTTTAGCTAACAGTTAACTGTGAAATTGCATATTAGAAGTAATTGCAACACCATTTTTTTTATTTCTTCAAAAACTAGTTTGAATTAGGAGGAAAGTAAAATATGTTCTTAAATAAAGCTCTTGCATTAACTGCGATCAGATGCATTTGACAATCCATAGATCACGCACTTTAATAAGGATGGGTCACTGAACGTCTTATGATTCTTCCAGCTAAGCCAAGAGCAATTAAGCAAGAAATTAAGCACATTAAATATTAATCCTCTGAAAGTGAAATGCAATTTGCGTTCATGACGTCTGGTTGTAAATCCTATGCTCGTAAGGGAGAAACAAACAAATTTCCGATAGTTAATAAATGTCTGCTTTCTAACCACAATTTCTAATTTTTTTGATTCTGCGAAAATTGTCCACAAAGCTTTTGTGAGCGGATTTTCGTAAAGCTTTCACACTCAAAAAATTATTTATCTTCTTTAAATAGCGTCCTTAGTTCCAATGTTGTTCTCCCTAATACTTTCAAAACTCTAATCGCTCTTAAATTTTCAAAGTTTAATTAGTGGTTTCTTCGTTTTTGCTGGTTGTCGCGTTTACTATGTTTGGAAATTATTTTTGAGTTTTATGAAAGAGGTTCCTATGTATGAGCGCCTTCGATATCGACTGAGTTTTATTGAAAACCCATACCAATTAAAGTTGCTTTAACACGCCATTTTTAATGGGTTTTCTTCTCTTTTAATTGTTGTTCGAAGGTTAGTCGTATAAATATCTTATTCTAAGCAATTTTGCGCTTCCAAAATATGTTGTCCATCATAAAACGTGCCCCAATAGTATTAAAGTTTGCCTTTCGTATGCGTATGCTTGCAACAATACCTGTTTGCAAATCAACAATAAACGCTCTCAATTTTCAAATTTAACGAATATATCAAAAATATCTATAACAGTTTGTTGCAGCAAATTGCATGTTCCTGAGCCAAAAATGTATTTTCGTACTTACTGCGATGAAAAATCTATAAACATAAAAGTCATTCTATCAATTTACCAAACTTGTCTTGCATGATACTAGTACTTATCAGATAGCAAAGTGAAATATTTCAAAATGCAATTTTCATTTCGCTCATTTAAACACAATACAACATATATTCACAGCAAATCCTGAAAACGAAATTTTATTTCGCTCAATAAAATTCCATGATAACACATATTAACGTCAATTCTGTAAAATTTTATAAATATATTTCATGCCTATATTATTGGTAAAAAAATAATCAAAAGTAAAATTTGTCCACTAAACGTCTTCCCATACAATTTTTAAAATACCTCATCACCAATTTTGGATACGTAGTATAAGATACTTGCCTTTAACTAATCGTAACTAATCCTTAATAGAAATGTAAGCAGCTTATCGCTAAGTCTGAAGTAGTAATACAAAGACTTCGCCAGTATTTATGCTGAGAACCAGAACCGAATTTTAAATTAAAAAAAAAATCTGATGTGTACACCACATGATTTCCTTCTACGGAATATTAAACCATGCACATTTTGCATTTCATTTAAACTTATTGTATTGAATTAAATATACTTAATCGATAGCGCAAAACCACAATAGAGTAAATGCACTCTTTAAAAATCACTGTATTTGTTTACCACAGCGACACTCTGGCACTAGCTTCACTTAACAGCGTTACATCTCATAGATTTTATAACTCAGAATGCACAAAATTACGTATTTCATCCGGAGAATTACCTAATCGTTGTCACATGTTCTGTTCAAATACAATAATAAATCTGAAATGCTGTGTAAATGAAATTAACCAACCAAACAAAAAAAAAAGAAAAGAAACAGTTTTTCACAGACGATTCAGTATTTCTCATTCAATTAATTCAGTTCTCACTTCGCGACAAGGCAAAAATATATAAAAAATCAAAATATCTATATTAAAAATTACGAAGTAAATCTTAAACACTTAGTTCCTCGAATAAATTCCATAATGGATTAAGCATGAATCAATTCGCAATAACAAAAGAAGGCGATATATTTGTTGTTGAGTAGCTTAGGTTCTCTAGATTGGCAACAAATCCAATATTCTTCTAAGTTTCAAATGTAAACAAATATGCCCGCCATAAGAAAAATGATTATTCTTAGCCGCACTTAAACAACTGATTAAAAATAGTTGATGATTCTACAAATCGTGCATGCAGATTTACGAAAGGCATAAAAACCTCAACCGGACGATAAGAAGAACATAATTCAATCATTTTTAAAGCAAACAATGCACAATTTAAAAACATATAAGAATAAACTGTGAGTTTACTGTGTCGAGTAACAGAGTGGAATATATACATAAATTTATACACTTTTGGTGCGGCCGATTGCAACCATAATAGGAGGTGCACATCTGCATGTTATAGCAGTCCTATATACAAAATTTCAACGTTCTGAGGTTACTCGTGTTTGAGTTATGCGAGATACATACATACTGTGTATGTATGTACGTACGTATGTATGTACGTACTCACAGACGCCATGAAAAAATCTATTCGAAATCCATTTTAAACAAGTTTTGTAAGTTTTTTGGGGAAAAAGAGTTCTTTATTCTGTTTTTACGTACGAATGTCACTCAAAAATATCGTTGAATTGCATTCGAAAGCGGTCAGAATAGATATTTTTGTTGAAATATGATACCCGAAATTTTTTGTGATAGCAATACTTCCTTTTTACTTCGCTGAAGGAAGTAATAAATCTAAGTATGAAATAGCAAAAGGATACGAGATGTAATTTGACGGGGAATGTTTGCTCTTAATCTTACACCAGCGTGAAAAGCGCTATCGGCCGGAATAAAGCAACGCCAGAGGTAGCATCACTTATCTTAAAACAGCAAACTAGTAATGTGGCCTTCAGCAGGCAGAACACACTCTGTATAAACAGTGTCAAATCCTCACTCTTTTGCAAACTAATTTGCATTCTGACCGAAAGATTGAAAGGTAGAAACGATGGTACAAATTTTCCGAACATAAAATAACTGGTTAAGTAAATTTAAATAAACATAACCTAAACGTACATTTTTATTTCAGAAACAACAGCAAAAAAATCAGTAACTCTGAATAAGTATTTGTGCACATAACCATTATTTCTTCTTTTGCAAGTTAATATAAATTCCCTTCGAATAAGAGACTATGCTTTGCCACGATGGCGACGAACCTTTACCATTTTTCGAAATGAAGTGCGTCCCTCGGTTTCTTGCAAATCTTTATGACAAGAAGATCGTACTTTTCGATGGAATTAATGACATCAGAATGATGATTTTAAAACTTATCATGCTCAGAATATAATTCTTGATTAAAGCAAAATTTAAATATTTTAAAATTATTGAGTTTTTGGAAAACCATAGCCTGTTAGAGAAAATTCTGAGAGCTATACATTCGTGAATTTGCATTCTGGACCTTGTACTGTTGAGCCCACACAGGAACAGCGTAAAACAAAACTGATTTGATTAATGTTATCTGAGATTTGAACCTCGAACCGAACCACAAGTGTTCAGAAACTTTACCGCTCCGCCGCTAGCGGGCCGAGGGCTTTATAATAACTGAATCTTGCATGCATGTAATCGAGCCTTGTTAAAGAATAAACACTCAGAAGTACTTTATGTTTGTTTATGCAATTATGGAAAAGCGTCGAATGCTTACCTGTCTAAGGGAAGAGATGCCTTCGTGGAGGACTTTCTAAGGAACACTGGTTCGTATACATGTTACACATGAGAAAAACCACGAAAATGCCCATGCAGTCAATGACCGAACTACCAATATGATAATTGAATTTTGTATATATATAATTCTGCCTAAGAAAGATTGTTGTTTAAAAAGCATTAATAATTCACTTACAGAAAATTCCCGATTAACCAAGAGGAGAATTAACCTTGCATACCTGAAAAAGTTAAGCTTTTTTATTGTAAAACGATGGAAAGTTAATCATTCCAAATGATTGAGGAACAAAATTGTCTACATAAATAAATAAATAAATAAAATTTTGAAAGCTTTCAGATTTTATATTACTCCCAAAGTGGCATTTTTTAACGTTTTCTGTGCTACCCGTTTTTATTAAATACCACGTTCTTCACAGTTAAATTCAACCCAAAAGCAAAATCACAAAATATTAAAAAAAAGCACATCTTTAGAATTTCCCATGGACAGTTTCATGCACAAACATAAAAATGTTTTCTTTTCCGTACAGTGATGCTACGCTCGCTTTGAAATCGTTGATTTTGTTAAACAAAAATTCGTTAAAGTTTTATAAAATATGAAATCGGTAATAAAACAAAATCGAAATTTAAAATTCAAGCTCTCAGGTGCCCATGTTCGGCTGGAGGATTACGTTATTCAAAATTTGATGGGTCTATGTACCACCGCTTTTTCACAGTGCTAGAAACACACACAGTGCGTACATGCAGATTTTCATTATTTAATTTCTTTAAATATAATACAGAGTGATAATATTTGGTGGCAACAGCTTAAAATGCCATTTATAGTAAACCGTCGCAAAATGCCGTTTCGAGACTAATAGCCCTTCTTGGTTCACGCCCCTTTGGGCTAAAAAAGAATAAGAAACATAGGGGCGATAGCAGGAGCTATGATGTACTGCTCCTGAGAGTTGCTTATCACAAATCATTGAGCAGTTAGTTATACATAATCGAGCAGCATGTAATTTAATTGTACATAATTAATCGCAACAGTACATACTTTAATTTTCATAATTAATCACAACAGTATGTAATTTAATTGTAGCTAGTTCTGAATACATAATTACACATACTGCTTAACTCGCGGGAAAGCGCGTAGGGAATATCATATTCCAAGTCTAAAAGAAAGTGGAATATTCTTAACTTGTGAAACTGAAGTTCTGTACTACATTCAGTTGCTTAGTTTATGGTAGTAAGTGATTTTCAGAACCGCTTTTCCGTTGCCTGTGTGTTTCAGAAAAAGATTTGTCGGTATTTTATTCCATCACACCCCATGCGCCTGTCCACGTAAGTGATTTTCTGATTGAATATTTATTTTTAAAATTTATTTCTAGAGTGTAACAGTAAATATTTCTACTCGCAAGAGATTTTAATGTATTTGAAATTAAATTTTAAAAGATTTCTAAGCGCATTCTGGCAAAAAGAATGACTCCCTATGAATTGGAAATGCTGCGGCTGTGAGACTGATTAGAAATATTTGAAAGTGAACAGGATTACATTTCGGAAACTGAAGATGAAAATAGGAATATTTTCTACACTATTTGGTTTCGAAAAAGATAAAACATTCATTTCTTATGTTCCTAAAAAAAGAAAAAAACTGTTTTTATGCTTTGAACATTACATAACGATGATGCTATCGATGACACTACTGGAGAAACGAAAACGCCATAAATTACATATTTTTATAATACGACTAAGGAAGCAGTGGATATTGTGGATGAAATGGCAGCAAATTCTTCAATTGCCAGAATAACAAGGAAGTGGCCAATGGTAATTTTCCTTTCTGCACTGAATGTTGCTGAAATAAATGCTCGAATTATATTACTTTCAACTGCTAATCCACTAACCAGTTAGCATTACAATTAATAAAAAAATTAAACAGCGATCAGAGATTGATACTTTACCGAGAAACTTACGTACTGCATGCAAAAGGAGAGCAGAAGTTTCGACGAATAATTCAAACGCATATACGAAATTCGAAGCAACTAAGTATAAAAGTTGGGATGAATGCCCTGGAGCCAGGGACAGAAGACCGCGAATGCTATATTAAAATGTGAAAACCTTCTGTGCTAAGAACACGTCAATGAATTTTGTTCAAAGTGTAAACAAATAAAACAAGTTGCATTGTGTATTAGAGGTGCAATAAAACTTAGAGGTATGTTGTTTATTTTGTTATTATTTTCATTTATCTTAATTTTAATTCTCTATAAGCTTATTTTCGAAATTAATTTTATGTAACCCAAGTATTATTCGCGTATTATAAAAGAAAAACAGCTTTAAAAACAAATAAAACTGTTTTAGCTGTATTTTAAACATTGGAGTATGTCATACCCCATGCGCCCACTCTAGTAACTTTTCTTGATGCGCCTTCCGCCGGGTCTTTATTGCGTTTTCATAACTGCTCTCAAATTAACTGTAACGTAGAATTAACAATCAACGTCGTATCTGACAAATCGGAAGTTCGACTGTATATTATAGCTGTAGCATTACTCCCGCATATTATAATTATTTTTAGTATTCTATGTAAATATACAAAAGAAGAGGGATTCAAAGTATTCGAACCACATTAAGGTTTCCAATTACATGAGAGAGAGAACATATTTAAGATGTCAGATATCCTTGAAATATCAAAATATAGATCTTAGCAGTTTGAAGTAGTAATTAGTT
The DNA here is from genome assembly GCA_000611955.2 of Stegodyphus mimosarum. Lineage (NCBI taxonomy): Eukaryota > Metazoa > Arthropoda > Arachnida > Araneae > Eresidae > Stegodyphus > Stegodyphus mimosarum. Next base: position 88,338 of record KK121204.1, read on the forward strand.
AAATTAGTAATAATTGCGCTTTCTTTTACTGAGAAAAGTTGTACGAGTCTTTTTGTGGGAAACTGAAGAATTGTAAAATCTTTCTTTTGAGAAATTAATTTTATCTCTCAGTCATCAGTTTTGTGGGCATTCAATCCATTACGAACCCGTGAGCACGCAACAATATTAATATAATATTTTATTTGGTAAATATATAAGATATTTATCCCGCCTTCTCCGCATGTCTTCGTAGTGTAGTGGTCAGCATGCTCGACGCATATTCGAGAGGACCGTGGTTCGAGTCCCGGCGAGGGCATTGCTCATTTTTCATCTCTCCTGCTTTCAAAAAATACCTAAAGTCTCTACTGTGGCACTTGAACTACAAACAAAAAGGAGGTTGATGATGATTCTCCACCACCAGGATTTGGCGACTGGGTCCCCTGATCTCCAGTCGCTCTTTAAAAGAGGTATAGTTCGCACGCCTCATCCGCGATCATGAGCGCAAATACACATGCGCCATTCGGATCGAATTATTCTCAAAATAGGGTGGAAGGATGGCAATTTTCTTTCCCTCCGTTCTCTCTTTCCGGAGAAGAGAAGAATTTCGCGTGACTTTTCACGTCGCAGCAAGTTATAACGCCCCTTTTGGGCAAGTCTATAGGTTTTGGCAGAATGCCAGCGAGGGTTGCGTTTGAGGCGGTCAAACTAATTTCTCCTGCCTTCTTTGCATGCTTTCGTGGTGTAGTGGTCAGCACGCTTGACGCGTATTCGAGAGGTCCGTGGTTCGAGTCCCGGCGAGGCCATTGTTCATTTTTCACCTCTCCTGCATTCACAAAATACCTAATGTCTCTAAAAATACATTTAATCTCTTAATAAGTAGCCATAGAACATTTAAGCTACACACACGGAAATAATCAAATTACTCTTTTAAACAGAAAATGTTTTAGACGTACAAGTTTGCGCAGTTTATTTTTTCTCACCGGAAGCTGAATAGGATATTTTTTCCGTCGAATCAAAACGGGGATTTCGACAGAAGAATGGAAAAACAGATGTTACAATTTAGCAGCAAAATGGCTACAGAAGTGGTTTCTTTGAAATATTTATATGCTGCCGAAATAAAACATGTTTAACTGTTTTCTGCATTATTGAAGAAAGTATACTGTTCATGCACCACCAACATGAGAGTGGTTAAGACAAGAGAATACTGGTAATTCTACCCGAGTTCGGAACTAAGCAAAAAGACTAGCTGTATGGTTGGTTTTTGTGTTTTTCTCCATGTGTCAAATACCTCGACGAAGTCATCCTTCTTCTTATATATATAACCCTCGTGTTTTTCTGCATTCTAATAACCTAAATTAACCGTATATTTACAAATTTATTTCTCATTGATCATTGTGACGCTAATTAATAATAGGATTTTCCAAATACACTCAGTGAATTTTGAAGCCTGTTATTTTTCCAAAATGAAGTCAATATTACAAAAGCAGAAATCATTATATATAAATATTATCATTATATATAAAATACGAATCTTTTTGCTATAAAAAACTGAAATTCTAGAAATTAGTAGAACATAGTGTTTCCAGATTAAAAGTGAACTCTTCATTCTTACTAGTTTTGTTTTGGTATAGCCAACGCAAAAGAGTTTCTTCGAAATAAAATCAAATAATTTCAGACCTGCATTGGTTTAAAGTATATAAAATGATAACTATACATTTTATAGTAAAATCATTTTTTTCTAACAGAAGTCTGAAAAATATACACTCTTCCTAATTTGAGAATTTTATTAGAAACTTTGTAGCTAAAAATATTAAAAATCTGAAAAATGTTATAATTTTCTCAGGTTCTCGTAAGATTTTGTACTTCATTAAGAGATTTACAAATAAAGAAAAATATTGTTGTTTCTGAGGATTATCTTTCAAACACATTGGCTTCATTAAAATATTAATTTTTAATTATCACTGCGCAGAGTTTCAAAGCGCAGGCCATCCGTAAGCCGTGCTAATGGGAGAACTCCCCTGAGGAGTTCTGTAATTACAGTCTAATTAAGCACAAAATTTCTTTTTAACACGCATTTTTTATTTTTATTGTCTTTTTTTTGTTAATAGAGACGAATCTATAGCTCATTTAGGAAATTCAGGAAAATTAACAAAATTAAAAAACAATCAAAGTTGATGAAGTAATATTTCAGAGTTTAGTTTCGAACAAAATGGCGAAAATATAAAAAAAAAAGAATATTCTTCTTTATGAAGAAGTTAATGTAGCAAAAAATGGATAAAAATAAATCAACTAATGGTGTTGCAAGGAAAAAATAAAGACAAACCTAAGATAAAGCTTAATTTGGTTTAGGATCGTAAACTCATTTTTCTTAGATAATAAAATTATGGTTCCTTTCTTTTCTTTTTTTTTCAAAGTTATGTTACAGAATATGATTATACAAAGATTTGTTTCAAATTCCAGTACCTCTCTATGACCTTTTAAAGTATGAATAACACACTGTTAATTTACCATTTTATTTAAAAAAAATTGCCTTTCATTCTACATTTGGGATTATAGTAGATCCGTAAATGCAGTTCTACAAGCATTATCTCAGTTTAGAACAGGAAAATATGAACTTTTGAAAAATTGATTTTGGTATTCACATTTTAAAAAGTTATATATTAAATCTGTACTTATTTATAAAAATTTTAATTTTGCTTTAAATAATCTTCTTCATTCTAAAATACATGAAACTTATTTACAGAAAAATATACAAAGAGTAAATACAAAAGCAAACTAATTGTAAAGAACTTCGTTTATAGATATGAAATACTTATTTTATACGGATACTTTTTGGTATATTATGTGATGCTCTTGTACTGTTTTACATATATTATTCCTCTTACATGACATTTCATAAATATTTTTGCAGTGCTGTAGTTGCCTTAAAAACTTTATATTAGAACAAAGAGACCATTCAGTATTATGATACTATGTTTGTGTTTAATGGAAATGTTTTTCTTTGCTTTTTTATCTCTGCACATAGCATAATGAAAAAAATTATTACTATAAATGTTCTTCAAATATTTCGACACAACTATTAAAATTAAAATCTGTATAGTGGTAAACATTGCGTGAATTTTAAATGCAGTAGCATTTCTGCACTGTTAAGTCATGTATTAGTAAATTTGCAAGTATGACAATCCAACATCTTTGCGAAAAGCTGTTGGATAACTGGGAAAAGCTGAGGCAGTCCTGAAGCAGTCTGGGAAGTTTGCCTGAGGGACAGTTTGCCCATGAGACAGTTTGCGAAACGCTGAAGCCGTTTTGAAAGTTTGAAAAAATCTGAGACAGTTTGTTAGTAGTAGACTGTCTGACACGTGGAGTTATCTGAGTTTTTCTGAAAATTTATTCTGTATTACAAATTGAAATATGCATAGACTCTGCTACAGATCTAATAATAATTCGTCTTTCTGACAACACAGCATTTTACGATTTCTAATTCATTTTTCTCTGTGTTTCATGCAAATCAAAGATGGAATCATTTCCATAGGACATTTTTCTGTGAAGAATATCTGCTTACTATTCAACAACTATGGGATAACTGGGACATATAGTCTCCTAATAATCCCACTCAAATTATTATGAATGTCCTGTATCGATGTTTGCTTCAAATCTAAATATTTTTCACATCTCGAACTTCAATTCCGTCCAGATTTGGAACATGGGCTCATATTATTCAGATTAAAATAATCAAGCTTGTTAGTTAGTTGGTAAAGATATATGATTAAGTTTTACGTGGCATTATTTAACACTGTGTAAAGGTTCCATCTAAACTATCCACTGTTGCCTTCCCTTTTATATACTTATAAGGTATTTTTCCCGCCCTCTTTGCACGCCTTCGTGGTGTAGTGGTCAACTCGCTCGACGCGTATGCGAGAGATCAGTGGTTCGAGTCCCGGCGAGGATATTGCTCATTTTTCGTATCTCCTGCTTCCAAATAACCTAATATCTCTACACACTTATTTGATCGTCTTTCATATTTCGCTTATAGATAACGAAACATTCGTATTGCAGGATGGGTAGATTCAGAAAATGATCACTTATCGTTGAACCTTTCAGTAATGTTTTTTAACAGTCTCTATGTAATTTTTGCAGATGTCAAAATTACCAAATTTTTAAGTATTTTGAACCAGTATTTAATATTTATGTAAAATTATTTATCTACTATTCAGTTTTTAAAATAGAAATGCAACATGCTCAGAGTTAAGTCAATAAATTCCTTATTTTTTTATATCATGCAAATAACATCCTCAATGCTAATATTTTTCTCGATAAATCTGCAACGAGTATGGCTTCTGGAGGAATTATTTATAAGCGCTCAGCAGATAATGGTTAAGAGTTAGTAACAGGGGAAATGAAACTTTAAATTTTACTTTATAGGAATTAAATTTTTATTTTTGTTATTGGGAAGATAGCTTTTTTTCCATCTTCTTGTTGAATCTTTGAAAGATTTTTTTCCATCTTCGAATTGAATTAAATAACTGAATTTCAAAAATATTATTTCTTGACAGTTTAAACATCTTCTTCATCTGAGGAATAATGTATTGGTCAAATCGACATTTTATTTAAAAATGCTTAGTGAATTTCGAGCTTCAAATTCGAGCTTCTTTCAAAGATGGTTGTTACACACATTTTAAGTGTGTAACAACCATCTTTGAAAGCTCGAAATAAAGTTCTGTAATAATATTGTCAGAACTGAGTGTTCTGTGCGTAGTTTTGGCAAACATCTTAAAGTAACTCCTTAAAGTCCTAAAGTCCTGATCTGGAACAGGGAGCTGAAATCAGCTATGTTCTGGTGTAGAAACTGTGCTGAAGAATAACTGCACTTGAAAGGGATTTAAAATCCTCTTTTATTAAAGCAATATTATTTACAATTCACTTCCCAACTCGGGAGGGATACAGAAAGTAAAAAGACCATACTTGGGTCTAAATTAACAATCAGATAAATTTAAACTAAAACTAAATAGAAATTTAATTGATCTTTGCTCACAGAGCTCTACTCGGAGTTGGCCTCTAACTAAATGGTGCGTAGCAAGATTTACTAATACTAGGGCACTTGGATTTATTTCAATAAGCAATCACGTAGCAAGCACTATGGCTTATAATTTAGCTGCTAGCTGGTCAGGCGAACGTCGAACAAAATGACCGTGATCTGAGACTAAACGCTCTCTCACACTGAGAGGTTTTTACCTCTGGTTTAAATAGTACTTGGCCCTACTTCAAATTAGCATACGCTGAACACGCGCGCTTCTTCTGACGGGAAGTTGAAACTGAGAAGAGATAGAAAGATTTAAATTAACATAAAACTTTGTTAGTTTAACTAAAACCTTACAATATTAGGCATGAGCTTGTGAGCTAATAATATAAGGTTTAGATTCTTTAAATAGTGAATTTCTGTTAATGTCACTGATTGTGAAGATAGAATAAGCATTTCGTGTTGTTCAGGTTATCAAAATACTCAAAAATCATTTCACAGTTTGTGACAACGAAGCCGTAGCAGTATTATATACAATTATAAAAATTTGAAAATATTCGCAGATTTAAAAGTGCGCATCCAAAATAAAGACCTTCAAAAACCCCTCACAGCATAAACAAAATCTCCTTTGTCATTATCGCAGTACTTATGTATCAAAATACGTACATAAATCTATACATAATACATATAATGAGAAATATAATAACGATTATGGAGAGGATGAAGATGGTGACAAACGGATAAATGCAATGACGAATAATACAAAGCACAGAATGATTGATGTTCATCGGAAGGAAAAATGCTTTTGTTAATCGATAACACTGAGAATAAGACACAACAATTTGAAATAGGAAATTTAATGATCATATAACTCATTGATGCTAGAGAAAATGTACAAAATAGGAAATGTGTATCAACAACAGACTCAAAATACAGGAAGCTATCCTGTTTTGGTTACCATTAATCAACTGAATTGTTATCTTTTAGGAACTGTGAAATGATACTGTAGTTAATGTCACCTAAGCAATTATCTGCTATGTAAGCTAAAATCCTTTCAATCGGCATTTAACAAAGGTTATTGTTCTCTAGGTAGCCAGTTACTGAAGTAGACCTCCTAAAAGGTTGTGGGTGGAAGCTGAGGGTAGAACTCAATTAAGGAACGGCATTGGTTCCAATCGTTTTCGACGTGGACGTGGTTGACAGAAATCGATCGGATGATTCAACCATTGTGTTTGAAATGAGAATCGCTTCATCTCTATTTACATTCTTACTTTCGTAACTACAGTTGTTGTTGTAATCTTTTCTTTCACTATTTCTGATATCATTATCGATATTCCACCTGTGAAAGGAGAGCAAAATAGAAACATCTATAGCGTTTAGGGGTATCGTACCAGATAAAGAACTATATACAGAAACTAAATATGTTAAATATACTATTTCTTTTCAGGGATTACATATCTTACAAGAGTTCTTTATTCAGCATTTTTTGCAGAATATTAGATGAAAAGTAGTTATTGTAGTCTTTGACTTTACAGAAATTCTTATTTCTTAGCTTTAGTTATAATTTATAGCTATATATTCAATAAGAATATTAGTCAACTGATAATTTTATTTAGTTACCTTTCAAAAATAATTAAAGATGGGTTTAGAGAAAGTAAGATACCTTAGAGACTAAAGGAAATCAAACGCGTATTGTGGATCAATTAATTTTATCTAAAATTTCCAAAACTGCTAATAAATATTTGTTAATTATTTATATCTTGATATACATATGAACTTTACTGATATATAAATCCATAAGACGAGCATGAAGTTTGTAAAGCATAAATGAAAAAAATATAGGCAAAAAATAAATAATTAAATAGAGATAATTAACAAATAAATAAAAATCAAATAATAAATAGAACAGAGAATAAATCAATGTAAAAACTATGTAGTTTTCCTCACTTTTATCGTGTCAAATTAGGTGATGAGAAACATAAAGAAATGCTAAGCCAACAACCACTTAAGTCCGAAAACAGAACCATAAACTCAAGAAGGTTTAATTACTCTTTATTTGCTCAAAATAAAGATATACAGTCGGCCCCTTTTCCAGGGCGTACATTAAAGTCTCCACTTGGGCTTAAACTCAATGTGTAAGAAATAAGAACGAACTAATGACTAACTAAAAAGATTCAGCCGAAGGTAACACAATTCTAAACTAGTTGGCCCATAATATTAAATTAGCCAGCGAACTATCAACAAGCACGTAATACGGCGGAGCGTAGTAACAGATTATATTATTATTATATATAGATATATTAAAGCGACGTAACCCAAAGGCAAACATACGTTATTCAGGAATCATCACTCTCTCTGTTGAAGTTAGTCGAGCTTGACTTTAATAGTATTCTCCTTCTCATTTGCATTTAATGCGATTTTAAACACTCATTTTGGTAGGGAGTTGTAAGTTGAAGCTAGAAGAGATAGGAAAAAAGCTTTAAATTAAAATAACTGTTATAAAATTAAAATATACCTTACAACTACATGAAATGAATTCATTAACTAAAAAAAAATTTTAAAGGTTTCAGATTTTAAATTACGTCCAAAGGGGCCTTTTTTTCCATTTACTGTGTTGCCTTTATTTATTAAATATCACGTTCTTTGCACTTAAACCATTAAATTCAGTTCAAGAGCAATGTAGCAAAATAATTTTAAAATGAGCATATCTTTAGAATTTCCTATACACAGTCTCACGCGTTGGAGATAAAAGTGTTTTTTTCTGTAACACGTTGCCACTGCTCGCTTTGAAATGCTTGAGTTTGTTAATCAAAAATTCGTTAAAGTTTTACAAAATATGAAATACATAATAAAAACAAAACAAAAAAAATCTGAAAGGTTTCGTATTTTAAATTACGTCCAAAGGGGTGTTTTTTCACATTTTTTGTTTTACCTTTATGTAGTAACTATCATGTTCTTTGCACCTAAACCATAAAATTCAGTTCAACAGCAAAATCTCAAAATAATTTTAAAATGAATGTATCTTTAGAATTTCTGATACACAGTTCCGCGCGTTTTAGATAAAAATGTCTTTTTTTATCCAGTGTTGCCATTGCTCGCTTTTAAATCGTTTGAGTTTGTTCATAAAAAATTCATTAAAGTTTTACAAAATATGAAATAGATAATGAAACAAATTTCAAATTCGGGCTTCCAGATGCGCATATTCCGGTGGGAACGTGTACATTATTCAAACCTGGATGGCTCTAGGTACCGTTGTTTTATCACATGTGGAGAAATATACATACATTTATGCAGATTCTTCATTATTTAATTTCTTTAAATATAATACAGCGCTGCAATAGTTTGTGGCAACAGTTTGAAAAGTGATTCAGACTTTTAATGTTTCCAACGCAAAATCGCAAAAAGAAACCAATAGTCTTTGAGGGACAAAGCCCCTTTGGACTAAAAAAATATGAAAGGTTTCAGATTTTAAATTATGTCCATAGAGGCCTTTTTTAACGTTTTGTCTGTTACCTTTATTTATTAAGTATCATGTTGTTCGCACTTAAACCATAAAATTCAGTTCAACAACAATATCGCAATATAAAGTTAAAATGGGCATATGTTTAAAATTCTGACACACAGTTCCGCGCGCTTTAGATAAAAAAAAAAACGTTTTTCCGTGTAGAGTGTTGCCACTGCTCGCTTTTAAATCGTTTGAGTTTGTTCATCAAAAATTCGTTAAAGTTGTACAAAATATGAAATAGATAAAAAAACAAATTCCAAATTTGGGCTTCCAGATGCCTATATTCGCGTAGAAACATAAGGTATTCAGAATTGAATGGCTCTAGTTGCCGTTGTTTTACCACATTTTTGGAAATATAGATACATTTATGCAGATTCTTCATTATTTTAATATCTTTAAATATAATACAGGGCTGCAATATTTTGTGCAACAGTTTGAAATGTGATTCAGACTTTAAATGTTTCCAACATAAAATCGCAAAACGAAAACGACAGTCCTTTGGCGACAAAGCCCCTTTGGACTATTTGAATACGAAAATTCAAATTTATGCTTCCAGATGCCCATATTTGGGTGGAAACGCTCAATATTCAAAATTGGATGGCTCTAGTTACCGTTGTTTTATCACAATGCGAGAAACATACATACATTTATGCATTCTTTAATATTTAATTTCTTTAAATATAGTACAGGGCGATAATATTTGGTGGCAACAATTTTAAAAGTGAAACAACGCTTCTAGAAAATCAACGCAAAATGCCAAAATGAAATTAATAGTCCTTCTGGGCAAATTGCCTCTTTGGACAAAAAATTAAAAATGAAAGACGGGGGTGCTTATGTAATTTACGAATATTGCAAGAAAGGTAATTATAAACTGTCTTATGCTGTCATAAAATAAAAATTAATCTTCCTTTTTCAATACATTAAGTTACATACAAAATCATTTTCTAAACGATTGTCTCAGGTATTTGTAATATTATAAAACTATAAAAAGAACATATAAAAAATCTGAAAGGATTCAGATTTTAGATTACGTCCAAAGGTATCTTGCTTAATAATATAATAACTTGTCGAACGAAACAAACATTAAACTAAACCCAATACTAACACAAAAACCAACCTAATATAATTCCAATAGTCAACCCAATACAATTCCATTAATCCATCCAGTACAGACCCAATAACCAACACAGTACAATTCCAAAAATTCTAATAGCCAACCCAATGCAACTTCAATTACCAACAAAGAAACATAAGCACTAAATTGAAAAGTGAATCGGACATTTTTGTGAAACGACGCAAAACGCCCAAACGAAAGTAATAGTCCTTCGAGACTACATCCCTTTGGACTAAAAATTTGTGTGTTGCTTCCGAATCCGAACCTTTAAAATGCGCTAAATACTTTATAATTTCCATTGTTGTTAAAACAAAAAAGTGACGGTCTGCTCTTGAAAAGAAACCTAAGATATTAACACTTTTCAAAAAATTTTAATTAATAAGTAATAAACCACAATGCAAATAAAATTAAACTCATCCACAAATGAAGGTTCTCCAGAATTAACCTTTCGAATTTAGGGAATCTGAATGCAGCGTATTGCTATAAATTGAAAATACACACAAAAAAGGGGGAACAGTTCTCAACAAAATGCTTAACAGCAACAGAATACAGTTATTTCATGTACCATCCCAATCTTCTTGAGTTGATAAAATGAGCTATGCTGGCCAGAGAAAATAAATGCACGAACGCAATATCTGCAGCTACGTCCACAAGAAACAGATGGTGTTTGCAAAATTAATTAAAACAATTTGGACGTATTACAGTAATGCAACGGATTTTGACTAATATCTGGCAGTAAGTGGTAGCAAATCTTTATTTCATACATGATTTATACCATATTTTTATAAGGAAAATAAATGTACATTTTAATTATATTCATTTCAGAAATTATCTCATTTATATAAGTAGGAAGAAGGCTTTAATGACTAATAAAGTGGAGTTTGTGGATTTCTAATTTCTTGCTCGTAAAGGATTTGATGCATTATGTGGATTCATTCCTCATATATAAAGATATATTTAACATTATAAAGATATATTTAACTATCATTCCGAAATAGGGCAATTATTTAAAACATTTTAATCCAAATAAAAGTTTTGTAAGAACATATCACTTTCTTGTTTTAAGACTGAAACCCTGATGATTAAAAATGTGCACGAACTTGTGTGTAAACTAATAACAGCGAAGTCTTTAGAAATTCCGAAATTAGAGATTTATTCGCATAAGATACAGAAATATAAAAAATGTCACTTGAGACGTGTTTGATTCTCTAAAACAAATTACATAGGTATTAACCGATTGAAACTAAAATTAAAAAATATCGGATGTAATTTTTCATTTCGAATAAAAAAGGACAGTTCTATATCTCCCGTTCTACTGGACCGATTGACAAAATATAAATGGCTTTTTTCATGCGTCGAAAGAGCGACTTAAGATATGTATTAGATTCATATATAGCATATATTTAATATAGGTATTTTGAAACAAAATGAGACTTTTTTTTTAAATGACATGCCAATTTTTTCCATGTTTCGATTCTACGACTCAAATTATGCATAAATATTAAATTCTGTAAAATGTGGTGCGAAATTTACGGAGAAGTTTAAAAATTTATCTTGGCGCTCTTTTTTCAGTTTACGCCAAGAATAATTCACTCGGCGAAATTCTTAATTTATCGCAACCTATTTTCCTTTGCTTTTTTATTATATACGAAAGAAAAAAAGGTCACGTTTGTTATTTTCAAATAATTTTAACAAAGTGCGTAAACCACATTCGGCGTTATTATCGCTTGTAACGAATATGCCAAATTTCAAAACAGGCCAATTGTAAATTCACGTATATCTTAGGAAAGTTTGAATAAAAAACTCTAAGTTTTTGCAGATGTGCCTAGAAATACATCTACTTTAAGGTGGTGTTAAAAATTTTTAGGTTATAATACAAAAATGTTTTCGAAAAATTTATGAAAATTATTTAAAAAATAAATCATAGAAAATGTAGGAATTATATTTGGATTAAGGTCAAATTTTGAATTCTTTAAGAAGGAATCAAATAGGTTTAATAAAAAAGAGATATTAATAAATATATAACAAATTCAATTAACATTGAGGAGCTAAAATTTTGAGAGCGATTGTTTTAAGAACTACTCTTGCGATGTTTACAAAAGTTGGCAGTTTGGCGTAATTTGAGTCGTAGAATGGAAATATGGAAAAAACTTTGCCATGTTATTTCAGAAAAAGTCCGATTTTGTGTCAAAATACCTATATTAGAACACCGCTGTATGTAAAGCTAATGCATATCCTAAGTCGCACTTTCGAGACATGAAAAACGCAAGTTGAATTTCGTCAGTCGGACCCTTGGAACGGAAGATATAGAACAGTCCCCCCTTTTTTGCGCAGAGTATATGTGATTTAATATAAAAAAATAGAGATATGAATATGTATTTTAATAAATCTAATTAAATTTATTTTAAACTTAGATAAATTTTGCTAGCGCTTATATATTTGAGAAATATTAATAACACCACTAATATTTCAATAATTAGCATTGCAAAATTCATTTTTTATATTCATTATTTACTAAGCACATGTTTCGTCAAAACAAACAAATCTGGAATGAGGGAAAACTCTTCAATCACATATAAAGGGATTATAAGGAAAATGTGATCAAATTCTTGTATAGTATCAGAAAAAAACGAAATGGAACTTGCCAGATTGATATAAATTTAGGCAATCTTCAACTTCTTTTTCATTGTGAGAAAAAAATTCCAAAAGTCTGGTGGTGGCACACAAATAAAGATCCTTTTAAGGTTTTAAGGGAAACTAAATCGTCTTCACATTACCCTTGGGAAAAACGACGAAAGCATTTAAACAGCAAATCCGTTCGCCGTAATTTTAATCCCCGCTGAGCTTCTTGTGTTCAACGATTTTACTGCATAGCCTTACATTTCTAAAACTTTGTAACTTGTTTCAGTTGACTAATGTAGCTGGCGTAAAAGAAAATATCGCTTTGACCTTTTTTGTACTGTACCCGATCTGTGTTACACATTTAACGCGCAGTCAACATATTTATTATCACATATATTGTGTATTGTTTGTATTGCCTTCAAATAACTACAATATGAGATATCTTTCCACAATAAAATAATGTTCCACTTTTCTCTTTGAATTTCTTGTTTTATGACCTAATTTTTCAGAGTTTGTGTTCCCACCAGTTGTATTTAATTAAGTTATTGTCCAGTGACAGCCAAAATATGCAAATTTAGCTTTTCATATATTTATTCATTAATTTTTATATATATTTGTTCCGTGAATCGATCACTCTTTCAGCTTTCTGAATATTCAAAACTGCACTTTTTAAATTTTGAAGTTTACAAATAGCGTTGTATCCTAAAATCTCGTTAATTTTCATGTTTTTAACTGTATATCTATGAAATATTAGCAAATAATGTTTTTTACTATCAAAGTCTTCTAGGTGAGTAGATTTATAAGGTATTTGTACAGCTTTCTTAACTTGCTTCGTGGTGTAATGGTCAGCACACTTCGCGAGTATTCGAGAGGTTGAAGGTTCGAGTCCCCGCGAAAGCATTGCAATTTTCATGTCTCCTGCTTCAGAATAATCCTAATGACTCTACAGATTCATATCATATTTTTACTTCCTTGTACGAAGTAAAAGAAGCATTCTCATCGTGAGAAATTCCGGGTATGATATTTCAACGAAGATATCCATTTTGACCGCTATCGAATGCAATTTAACGATGTTGTTGCATGACATCTGTACGTAAGGACAGAATAAAGAACTCTGTTTTCCCCAAATGAATTATAAAACTGATTTAAAATGGATTCAGAAGGGATTTCTTCGTGGCATCTGTACGTATGTATCTCCCACATCTCAAAAACCATTAGCCTCGGAACGTTGAGATTATGTATATAGGACTGCTATAGCATGTAAATGTGAACCTTCCTTTTTGGTTGCAATCGGCCACACCAAAAGTATTGTAAATACATATATATATACATACCCACTCTGTTACTCGGCTCAGTGAACTCAGAATGTTTATTCTTATATGTATGTAAATTGCGTACTTTTTGCTTTAAAAATGATTGAATTATGTTGTTCTTATCTTTCGCTTAATGTTTTTTTGCCTTCAGTTAGTCTGCATACAATATGTGTAGAATTATCAACAATTTAAAAGTTGTTTGTGCAATGAAACCTAATTTTTGTTTACCATAGCAGCCATATTTGTTTGTATTTAAAACTTAACAGACTACTGAATTTAGTTTCTGCTCCTTCATTATCTTTTTGGCGAGTTGGACCAAAATTAAACTTTCGATTTTGTGCACCGAAAAATCTGTCTTGTTGCCATCTGGCCCAATTGCTTGTTCTTCCGTAGAAACTCTAATTTTTAACTGTAAAATTTATTTAAATTTTTCAACTGAATTTGATGTTTATTTTTTCCTATGTTTTGCAATTTTTAGTGAAGATATTTTGAGGTTTTTATGTATTTTTGCCTTGCCGCGGGCTGAGAGCAGAATTCATTGAATGAGAAACACATCTCTAATGAAATTCGAGAAAATAAGTTTAAATGAAATGCAGCAAAAAGGGCGTATAATTGAATATTCAGTACAAGGAAGTCCTGTGGTGTACAGATCAGATTTTATCAGAAGACTGAGAATTCATTGTTCGAATAGCTTTTTTGTTAATACTCTATATCAGGTATTTGCAACGGAGTCCGATTGACCTCCAAGATTTGGGTGAAATTTTAAAGTCACGGAGTCGAATGGAGGTCAACAGCCCAGTAGGTACAAGCAACAGTTCGACATAGTGGGTTATGGGTTATTCAATTTATGGCAAAGCACACGAGGGCTATCTGCCTAAAGGGAGGGATGCCTTCGTGGAGGTCTTTCTAAGGGAAACTGGCTCGTATACACGTTACACATGGGGAAAACCACGAAAACGCCCATGCAGCCAGCCCGTTCGCGGGATTCGAACCTCAGACCGAACTACCAGTGTTCAGCGTCTTTACCGCTCGGCCGCTGGTGGGCTCGGCATAGTGAAAAATCACTAATTGTTTATTAAAATAAAGCTATAACATTTATGTATATTAAAAAACAGTTAATTAATAAAACATTAATGAGGAATTCTATCATCAAGGACTGCAAGATTTTTGTCATCAGGGAAATCATATAACGTAATCATATCATAAGTTATTTAATGTATTTTAAAAAATCATGTAATAATATCATGAATTGTTTAATGCATTTTAAAAATCAAATGATACTTTTTAAAAATATGTAAATGACGTATATAAAAAGTGCAATGTAAAAAAATAAAAGGCAGGTAAAGGCTTCCAAGCCATTGGACATTTAAATTTGCCACCATGGCTCAGGGAATTGCCACCATGGCTCAGTTGCGTTATATCGGATTATGGTATTATGATGCAAGAAGAGTTGATTGCGGTGAAGTTGCAGGTTTCATTCAAAACCCATAGGTACCTTAAGTTTTGGAATTTAAAAGTCATCCGACATAAAGATCTCAAAATAAATGTTGCTAATTAAATAACATTATGGAATTTTCTGTCTTCTTTCCTAGCAGAAGTAGACTTTCATCAAGTCAATAAATAAATTACTACGGAAATCAAGAAAGAGATTGTATTATTCCTAAACAAGGTGATTTAAGAATTAAATTAGGTAAATTTATGCCAATTATTAAAAATTTTGCATGTATGCATCACATTTATTAAAATCGTGCTTCTGTGCAATTAGAGTCTGTGATTTTGTTTCTGAAAGCTTGCTTGTATTTGTAAAATTAAATTATTAATAATAATCATAATAAAATGTATAATAAAGTATGACTCTAATAATCTAATAAACAATCTTTTCAAAGCTTTGTTCTTACCTTTGAGTTACTTACGTAATTTTTTTTGCATTATGCTTATGTTGTATTACAGAGAAAAATGGAAAGGGGTTGATGAAAAAAGCCATTATTTTAAAAAGGGTTGACGCAAGGTAAGCTTGAGAATCCCAACTCTAAATTAATAATTAATTTATTTTTATTTAAAAATTTTGCACGCATAACCTAAATTAATTAATAACATAATACGAAAGCCATAATAACAAGTGAAATGAAAAATAACAATATGGAATTTTAATCAATTAACTATAATCACTTAGTATAACAGCAAATGAATAATTCCTTTTTTTTTTCTTTTTCACTAAAATTGCCGCTACTGAGTTGTTTGGAAAATGCATCAAAATAACCATTGTTTGTTCGATTATTGATCGATCATTGTTTACCAGGAAAAATAATAATGAGATGGATTAATTGAGATGGATTATTACCTTTTAAATGTGAAGAAACTCAGAGCGCAAAGAATTAAATCACTTCGAAAAAATTAATGAATTAAAACTATAGAAATCGCCTCTGGCAAGATGGTTTAGTTCGGTATGTTTTACTGTGTCAAAGCACTTGGGCTGTCTACTAAAGGCAGGGATGCCTTCGTGAAAGGCTTTTTAAGGATAACTCGATCATATACATGCTACTCATGAGGAAAATCATGAAAGCTCCCATGCAGAAGATATCCCATCGTAGAATTTCGAACCCTGGACCGAACTACCAGTGTTCAGCTAGTTTACCGCTCGGCCGCTCACTTCTAGCAAGAACAAATTTTACTCCGTTGCCCATGGAAATTTCAGAATACGCAGCCGTACGAATCAACGGAAGCTTCGAAGAAACAATTTATTTATGCACCTCGTTAAGAAAAACAGATTTCAAGGAGATAGATGCTTTGGAATGAAATTTAAATCTCTAAATCTTTAGAATAGAATGTTATGTATAATTATTCATCGAAATAAATCGATATTCCTTACTGCTGAGTAATATGTCTTGATTGCACGAACAAAACAAAACAAAAAAAAAAAAAAAAAAAAAAAAA
>KK121204.1:104849-142730 GCA_000611955.2 Stegodyphus mimosarum
AATTAACATCAAACATGAGGCGACGACAAATGTGCCAACAAACATTTTAATGAAACGTTGTAATCAAACAAAGACCTATATTAAAAGTTTTAATTAAACGTTTGTCATTAACACACAAAATGTTTGACGTTTGCGAACTTTAATTATAATTTTTTCTTTCTTGTTTATCTTTGAGGTTGAATTTCAATTTTGGGTTTCTCACTTTTAGGCTTGGTAAGGCTGTATGACATGCTTCTGTTTTCGTTCTATACAACGGAAAAAAAAATATTAAAAAAAATTTAATTGCACAATTTTCATTGGGTGCTTTAAAACGTGAAATAATAATATTTAGCCCTTATAGTGTTTTTAATCAAGTAAAAACTGAACTAAAAATGAATCGTGGTATTTCTAATGATGAGAATTTTAAATTAGAACAGCCAATGATAAATGAGTTACCAGACCATTGAATCCTGGGAGTTTTATTCGGGTTCTATTTATTCGGGAGCAAAAGCACTGACTGTATAGTTGACGTTTGTAGTTTTATTCACGTATAACTGTAATACAAGCCATTTTGTCTCAGAAATTCCTCAGCGAAGGTTTTCTGTCACCTTAAGCAGGCCTTTCTTTGGATTAGTAGCCTTTGGATGTTTTGCATATTCGAATAACCGTATCTGCGGCAAAGTTGGATTCAAGTGAATTGAATAATATCAATTTTTGTACGTGTCTGTTGTAAAATATCAGTTCTGGTATTTTTGGAAATTTTGATGTTGTTTCAGTACGTGTAGTACGTGAGTGATCCATGATTGTGTTTTATTTCAGTATGACCAAGAATATTTTAAGTGCTAAACATTATTTTTTTTTGCGATTTAGTGTAATAGTCAAAACACTGTAACATAATTTTTTTAGATATTTTATATTGTATTTTTTTACCTTTTATTAACAGAAAAAGGGAACATAAAAAAGAAAGAAAAACTCACTGCCTCTGAAACTAAAACAATTCCTTCGAACCAACATATCATGGGGGACGTTAGCAACACCTCTTTCCCAAAGCTGTTCTAATTTATTCGAGGTGAAAAAGGAAAGGACATTAAATTAATTTTAATTTTTATTTGATTCAGGAATTCCATTTGATAATCACGATCTCAAAATCATGAATTTGCTAACAATGCAGAATTAAATCTTTTAATTAAAAAATCAGTCACTGATAGCAACCAGATGATAGCTAAAACACGGAAGGGTTTTTGGAAAAACTCTCAAGCTTTGATAATTACGTTAAAAATTCTGAATAAGCTTCATTTCGAAGATTAGTTTTCAGTTTATACGTTGATGCAAAAAACAAAATCCTGCAATAATTAGTTCAAACACTAACCAATAATATAATATAAAAATTCAGTGATAAATTTTAAAGGAGAAATTTCATCAGTTATAAGGAAAATTATACTGTTATACTAAATACGTGTCGTTAAACATTTAACGAAATATGTTGATTTTTCTTTGTGTTGTCCGTGCTTGGTGTTTTATTAACGATCAATGATACCTGCAAAATGAAGTAATTCTTTAGTATATTACTCATGGTTCATCATTATTCAAATCTCTTCATCATTTAAGTCTTCAGCATTACTTTAATGATTCGGTTATTTTGAAACAGAAGACATGCAGAATGAACAATGCCTCTCCGGGGCTCGAATAGCCAAATACGGGTGGTGACGATTTACTGTCCACAACCTTTTAGTTCGAGCGCCATTGTAGATGATTATATTTTTTTTTCAGACGCAGGTGACGTGAAAAATGAGCAATGCCTTCGCCGGGGTTCGAACCTGGACTTTTCGATTACGCGCCGAGTATGCTATCGTTACACCACGAAAGCATGCTTGAAGGTGGGGGAAAACACCTTAGAGCTTCAGATGTTTTATAACGATATTATCTTCAATGATTTTGATGTTAACCAGTTTCTGACCAGACATGGGCGTTTCTCGGGATACTCCGCTAAGGTTTACGATACAGAACGAAGATAAATGTCAACTATGTGGTTTTTTGGTGATGCTCAGCACATGATTTTTGCTTTTTGTTGCCATCAATATTTGGTCTATTTATTTTTACTAATTTTCTTGTAACCATTATTTATGGTTGTTGTTCGCATTATTTATTTATTTTTTTTGGTGTTTGCTTTTATCTAAATGTTTGTATTTGTCCTTTTCCTTCACTCTAATGCTTTTAATTACTCTAATGCTGTTTACACATGATTATTTTCATTTGGTTATTTTATGTTACGCTTATTTTCCTTTGTTAAATTCGGCGTGGCCTGTTAACAACTTGTTTGGTTAGGTGGGTGGGGCTACGCCCACTTCTGGTATATGGTGCCTTATAGATTTATTATTTGGATTTCTACTTTAGAACGTTTTATTCAATACGCTTTGAATATACAAAGTTTTAGGATACATTTTTAACAAATTGCAGCGAAGCTGACATACGAGAATTCACAACATTTATTACTGCGATCTATTCCCAAAATATCGACTACTTACAGACAGAATTTCCTGTTTAGTTAGTAAATGGCAGCAGAGAAGGTATAGGGTGACCAACTGATAATAAATTCAGAAGCATAATCTCTGGAATAGGGTATTGGAAATCTACTGGAAAATTGAACAGAAGAGGATTATTAACTCGGCTTAAAATTTGTCACTCTCGAGTTAATACGTACTAAGAGTGAACATGCGTATAGTCAATGTAGTGCTATTCTTTCAGTGAATCACATTTGATTACGTTATTCATATTTTATAAAATTCGTGTGAAGTGGTTTAATAGGTATAACATAACTCTTGACTATGTTAGCGGAAAAGAGACCAATTTTAATTTATTTAAGCATTTAAGACAGAATGGTTTTAAAGTGTGTCTCCTATATTTTAATGTATAGGGTGTTATAGAGTCCCGGACCCATTTTGATGTTTAATAACTCATAAAATAATAAAGATATATTAAACTTAATAACATAAATGGTTAGACAGACTCAAAAAGTTTCATGACCCTTGTCAATGAACTTCCACGGGGCACACGCCCCTTCGTCGCACGGAGAATATCAAGTCGATATTCAATTTCACGCCAGGTACCGGCAAGCATGTCGTCATCCACAGAGGCTATTGCGATTGTAATTCTGGCTTTTAGGTCATCTATGTTCGACACTCTCCTCCTGTAAACGTTGCCCATTACAAATTCCCAAAGGAAAAAGTCCAGCGGCGTTCTATCAGGTGATCTGGGTGGCCAAGGAATGGGACCTCCTCGCCCAATCCATCTTTCTGTAAAATGGTCATTCAAAAAACTACGAACATTGGTACCCCAATGAGCTGGTGCACCATCTTGTTGCAAAGAGATATGTGGCTGAAGCTCTTCTAGTTGGGGAAATAAGAAGTTTTCCAACATGTCTAAGTATACGACTGATGAGACCGTCTTTTCTGTAAAAAGGAAAGGCCCAATGACTCGGTCGTGCATTAGTCCACATCACACATTAACATTTGGATAATCCCTTTGTGCATCACAGTGTTCATAGGGGTTTTCAGATCCCCATATGCGCACATTATAGCGATTGACAATGCCAGAAAGATGTAAGGATGCTTCGTCGGAGAACATTATGCGCTTCAGAAATTCAGCATCATATTCTATACTCCTTAGCATATCTGTTGCAAAGACCATTCTCCTAGGCCTATCGTCCGGTTCCAAAACTTGAACAATTTAAGCTTCGTATGCATGCAGTCTTAAAGAGAGAAAAATGCAATTAATAAGCAGACGATATTCAGAAAAGTACAGGTATTTAGACTGAAAAAGGAAATTATCTGAAATTAACCATACGCGCAGACAATATTTACAAAAGGAAAGAAATTCAAACCTGAAAAGGAAAATATATAAGTTATTTCATCAATAAATGCCATAAGTTTGTTTATATCTTCATTATTTTATGAGTTATTAAACATCAAAATGGGGCCGGGACTTTATAAACACCCTGTACTTTATGTAATGATAGAATATGTGGTTTCATACCTTTATTTTTTTTTTTATATTTCATTGGTATGTTTATCACTGCATCAATAGAATTTACTCATTGTATTTTCTTTGCTGTTTTTATCATTTTATTCTGTGTGGATTGTACTCACTGTACAAAATGGGATGCACTGGCTGTGCGCTTCATGCATGATGCCAGTTCAAGTCGTAAATGTTTATAATTCAGTTTTATATAGTTAATACTTTGCTATAATTTAGTGAACACTGTTGTAATGGATTAGAAAGCTGGGATGAGAACAGCGTTAAGAGTTTGCCATAAAGCGGTGCAAACAGTAAACAATATATTCATAATGTTGCGCAAAACATATTCCATGGTTTTTCTTTATACGAAAGCTTCTATGATTGGATGCTCAGATATTGATTATGAGGCCTGGAGTGTTAGTTTCTGCTTATAATCTACACCGATGAAAAAATAATTTGTAGTTACTTCAAAGTAAATAATAGCAAATTGTATAGCTCTGAATCTGAAAGCAAAAAGAAAATTGTCCAAACCTTCTACGAGATTTGGTTAAATCTCTAGCAATTTATTATATCGACGCAATTACTTTCGTAATTAAGTTTGTTTAGTTTGAGGAAAAAAAACTCCCGTCTATTAACGAAAAGGAGGCTTTTATTTGGTATTATTTGGTACATTTATATTTACCTAATTCTTCGCGTATTCACGCATACGTCATTTAATTAGCAGTATTATTCTTTTAATGGATTATTTTTTTCCCATATTTGTGATAAAAGAATACTGTATGTCCTTCATACTTCGACATTTTCCCCAGTAGTTAAGGAGGAATCGACCAATCCAGTTGCTTCAATTGAGACTGTCGATAATACGTAATAAGTATCCCAGATATGGGCACCAGCCTACCTTAGGAAGAAAGCTATTTTAGGAGACACGTAAGAATTCATCGAGAGACTCTCTAAAATCATGCTGAGTACAGAAGCACGTTTGAGAGTTTGAAGAGAAATGAAGAGTCTCTTCTATTGGAATTTATCAATTCGCTAGTTCATTTAAAGATACTTGAGCATGCTATACTGATTGATTTTCGTTAACGATATAATCCTCTCAAGCTCATTTTATTATTGAAAATTTTTGAAATAAAAGACATTAATTTATTTTGGTCTTATTAAATCTAGCGCTTTTCATGCTAAATAACGATTTTTTGTTCTAAAGCAAGGAAATGCCAAAGTGAATTTCTGGAGACCTATGTCTGAAAAATAAAATAAAATAAAAAAATAGATTATGTCCAATAAAGATCATGCTTACTATAAAAATAGGTTTTATTAAAATAAAAAAGACTTCTAATCTTTCCAAACTAGTATATCCTTATAATTATTTTAGCAAACTGATTACATAAGGTGTTTTTATGGTGTGCTATAATGCGTATTTACTGAGTTATGATCAGACTACATAAAAGGGAATTCTCTTGTTAAAGCTGTACCACGCATTTTCGACGACATTGACAATATTTCTTTCTCCCCCCCACCTTTGGCTGGACACTGTAGATTTTCCTCTCCATTTTTTATGGTTTTATATTTGTTAAAGCTGCACCACGCATTTTCGGCGACATTGACAACATTTCTCTTGATCCTAAAAATCTTTCTCTCTATTTTGTTTTGTTTTATGTTTGCTAAAGCCGTACCACGCATTTTCGGCGACATTGACAACATTTGTTCCCTTCCCCACGTTTGGCTTGATACTATAGATATTTATATCCATTTTGTTTTGTGTTTTTCAAGTTCTTTCCCTTTTCATTGAAATTCTTTTGAAAATTTTTCCTTTGGTGTCTCTCATTTTCATACCTCCAACTCTTTTCAAATAAAACGAGAGACATAAAACATATGTATAAAAAATGCAGTTCTATTCATTGCTTCTTAAATAAAAAATATGAATATCCAGAACTAAAATAAAAAGTAACGGTAATTTATAAGCATTGCACTAAATAAAAGAATAAAAGAATAATCGAATAAGACTACACATCAGTCATAAAACTGAAACTAGCTTTAGCATGACAAAGAATGCTTCTCCCTTGCAATTTATACAACGCCACATGAATTCAGATAAACAAAAGGCTAAATGTTGGCAAGTAGTTTTGCTTTGGCATTTATTGCGTCATTTTGCTTAACCCGACAAGCACTCGAGAGATCGGCTATGACACTTAGTGTACAATCAAAGAAGCGACAGGAATGATTTTCTGCAAAATATTACAAATCCTTAATAAGAAAATCAGTTGTAGTAAAAAGCAGTAACTACGATTAGATAGAAGAATGAGTGTGCGAATGATGTTTATAAAGATAGTTGTCGGCAGGAAAGAAACCAAAATTAAGTGATGACGCTTAGCCCCAAAGAAACACCCGAAACAGAAAACACGCCAAATGATATGATTTAGCAGTGTGTCACAACGGAAAAAAGCAATACAGTCAAATTTGTGATCTTTGAAATATACTGAAGTTTTTAGATTTTAATGAAGATGCCATCCTTACTCTAAAGTTATTTCATTTTGGATTATTAAGCATCAACCAGTGGTGGTTGAGATGGCTGAGCAATGGTAGTTTGACAAAAATTTGAATCCGATTAAAGGGGCTTGCAGCATGTTTTCTAGAATTTCCCCATGTGTAACGAGCGAGTTTCATCTAACAAATCCTCTACGAATGCATCGCTCACCTTAGCAGATAACCCCCTATACCTTGCCACGATATCCTGCAAAAACAAATTAAATAATTAAAATAGATCGTTAGTTACTTGCAAAGACTTCCTATAGTTAATTCCGTCAATGATATCAGTATTGACAAGAGATGATTGAGGCCACTTCTAGTAAGCTTATCAAGTTAAACTTCAATAAGTGAAGACAGACAAAAAGATTATTCCATTTAGGGTAAATTCACTAGGTTAAGTTAGCATCAGTACAAAATTCTGCAATTTAGCATTAACTTTGATTTATCGAAGATCTACTCGAAGTAACTATTTTGTATGTCTAGCAGCTGCCTAGTTTAGATAGTTGCTATTATTTAGTTACTAGATCGATTATTGCTGCTTAGTTCAGCTTTGCTCTTGCCACAAAGATGAAGTTTTAAGTGAGAAAGCCTCTTCTTGAAAACTACAGTATTATTGGTACTCCGTTCCGTTTGCCGTTGTCGCCGAGTCTAGCTTGCATGGAGACAAGATATAATACATAAAAATACAAATATTTCTCATAAACTGGAAGAATACATACGCAATATTTACAACCATTTGCTTTGCATTAAATGACTGATGAGGATGACGTGAAAATGAAAGCCGAAAAAGGGCAAAGATGGCGGTCCTCTTGAAGAATCTCGTAGCTGAAAAGTTCAAAGGGGTTCATTATATTACATTCTTGTGCTTCCAGATAGAAGCGTTCATTGAGTTTTCTGAGAAACGTCGCCAACGGTTCGTTCTTAAGGCCTTCGTGAAACATTTGTTACGGACATAAAAATGGATATTTGTAATAATGCGAAGATATCTGCTTTGTATCACTTGAATCTTCTAAAGTTCCTAATCGGATATGGTTGTCCATGCTGGCGAAGCGTATGTCATGACTGGTCTGATAACGGAGAGGTAAATAAGTCTCTTCTTGTTCAGGTTTAGTGAAGAGTATTTCCTAATAATTGGATATAAGCATTTGATGATTTTAAGTGCCCTGTCACGCACATTATTAACATGACGTGTTAGAATCATAAATTTCTTGGAAGGGAGAAGGCAAAATTCTCATGGTGTTCATGGATAGGCAAAATTCCAGAAATGTTCGAGGTTTGCAATTGACACTAAAATTTTCTTGAAATATGTCGCAGTCAAAGGTTTATATTAATATTTTAGGGACTGATGCCTATCGAAAACAAAATCAGTTAGCGCATAAGGAAGTAAAAGTTATAAAACACAATTTTAATTTGAATTTATAAACCATTATAATCCTGGAAACATAATAAACACCGTTAAATAATTTTATAAAAGTACCTTTTCCCATATAAATTCTTTACCGTCACTGTCAGACAACAGGGCTACCTAAATTCTGCAAACGATGTGCATCAGCATTGCAGCAAAGTTTGTTATTACTAGTGTTCTTCATTTGAAACACAGGCAGATTAGTACCATGAACGTAATGATGGTCAAGAGTTAAGGAATGGCGTCTATCATTTGCCAAGGTTTCGGGCATCTTATAGATGACAGTACTAGCTTGCTGAAGAACTTTCCCGATTTCGATAAAGAACTTTCTAGGGGCTTATCTCTTAGACCGTTTTCTTCTATTACCAACTTCTTGAGGGAACGTAACAGTACTTCAAATGCCTTCGCCGAAACGACATTATACACTTGAAAAAAAAACAGTGCTTTTCGGAACGGGTTCAAAGTAATCGCACCAACTCTCCAACTAACCTGTAAACAGTATGGTTTAAAAATTATTTTTTTAAGTATCTTTTGGAATTATTTGAAGTTTTTCTATTTCCATAAAATCGAAAAGGTGTACAAAATTACTTAAATATAAAAACTGTCTAATGTTGGTAACGCAGATTAAAAAATAAGTTGGAAAAAATTGGAAATTCTCAGATTTATTTGACATTTGCAGAAAAGCTAAATTTCTTGTAATCTTCGACAATCCTCAAAATATTTCTTAAATTATGACAGAACTTCATACTACGAGTCATACTACGATACTTTCATACTACGAGTTTCGACTCTATCATTGACACCTCTACCATATAATATATAACCAGTAACCGTATAATATGACGCAGAAATTTGTTCTTTCGAAGTAAATAGCGTAAAAGACGTTTCGATACTCGTTTATTCGAATATAATATGAGAAAATTTGGATATATAATATAATATGTATAATGTATAATATAATATGTATAGATAAAATAATAAATAATGTGTATAGATGTATACTATATATGATAATATAATATGGATATGTAATATACTATATAATAAAGTAAAACTAGTTCATTCTTGCTGTTGTTTTTAGGGCAAACATGATTTTTAAATGCTTTTTGAATTAAACTTCATAATTTATATTTTTATTTGAATAACATCTGTGAACGGTATGGAATCCTTATTATAAATTAGACTACAGAAAATAGTTCAGCTTTCGCGGTTACCACAACTACCTCTTTTTTCGAGTGAAGCTAGAAAAAACTATGAGGAAAATAAACAATATTGTGGATTAAATACGTAAGTTTATACAAGAAAATTATATTTTAGGAACATGTGATTAAAAAAGGGACTTATAATAGTTCATTTCTGAGACTAATATAATAGTTTTAAAAATGTTCTGTAGAAACATCTATGACAGCAGTGGCCGACGTGCAAATGTTTTAGCGAATAAAACAAAAATTTACATGATTGTATTATATTTTTTAAGCTGATAGTCGAGCTCATTGGTAAAGTAGTTAGGGAGGTTACATGCTACACCTGAGTTTGAGCGTCTTGGTAAAGGCTAATACACTCACTTCTAAAAGTTAAGCACGGAGAGGAAAATGCTAGTAAGTGCTGATAGAAGGTGTTTAAAACTTTCGTAAAATTTGTTTTCAAGATATACGTGTTTCTATGACTTCCAGAAGACGAATGAAACATTACGAGCGCTGGTGTGCTGTGGGGCGCATTGAAGCAGGACAGTCGATCACAGATGTTGCTCTTTTCTTCGGCGTTCATCATTCTGTACTTTCACGTTTATGGAAACAATTCCAAACCACACAAACAGTTGTCCGAAGGCCCTCAGCCGGTCACCCAAAGGTTACAACCCCAGCAGAAGATCGATATATTGCTATTGTAGCCAAGCGGAATCGCAGAGCGACCTCCACATGTGTGACATCTATGGTT
Source organism: Stegodyphus mimosarum (assembly GCA_000611955.2). NCBI lineage: Eukaryota > Metazoa > Arthropoda > Arachnida > Araneae > Eresidae > Stegodyphus > Stegodyphus mimosarum. The sequence continues at coordinate 114,709 of KK121204.1, forward strand.
ACAGCGTCCATTGGTAAGGCGATATCTGCAGCTATTGTACCCCGATGATTACATATGAGTGGACTGCACGCCCGAGTACCTCGAGTTTGTGTTCCTCTATCCGTCCAATCAAGAGAGGCACGATTACAGTGGTGCCGGGAACATGTCAATTGGAATGTGTCTGACTAGGCAATGTCATGTTTACTGATGAGTCAAGATTTGATTTGCAGCCAGATGACAAGCATATAAGGATATGGCGTGAACAACGAACACGCAATCAGTCCCAAAACATCACCGAACATCACGAATTCCGAGACAGAAGCATTATGGTGTGGGCAGGGATTTCATTAGGATATCGCATCGACCTGCACATCTTTAAACGGGGTTCTTTGACGGCTGTCCGGTATCGAGATGAAGTCCTAAAAGCCATTGTGAGATTGTACGCTGCAGTATTTAGCCCTTCTTTTGTTTTAATGGACGATAACTCACGTCCCCACACAGCTGACATCGTCGATGACTACCTGGAGAGTGAAGGGATTGCTCGTATGGCGTGGCCAACATATTCGCCCGACCTTAATCCCATTGAAAAATCTTTGGGATGCTCTCGGCCGTGATATATCGTCACGTTTCCCACCTCCAGCCATTCTTATTGAGCTGGAAACTGCTCTACAAGAAGAATGGCGATTGCTTAATTCTGCGGTGGTTGACCACCTAATTGAAAGCATGGTCACAAGGTGTAAACTTTGTTTACAGATGAGGGGAGATCATGTACCTTATTAATGTGCTTTTTTTCATTTTATGCTGCTTATTTTCACTTTATACATAATTCTATTTAAGTCTCCAGTATGTCATTATCTGATAACTAACAAAAATGTAATATTGTTTTGATTTCTGTATATAATTATTGATTTTGGTTTATACATAAATATATATGCTGCTTTCCCGCCGACTTTTGTGTCAATCAAAGCAGAATTTGTTAATTTTTTTTGTATTTTACATCTTTGCGCTAAACTTTTAGAAGTGAGTGTATTTATAGGTATGTATTGTCTGTGCGGTTGGGCATTTATAAAGCTGGCGAGCCGAAGGTCCTCTTGAGAGGCTTGAATTTAGTATTTCAATTGCATTTCCTGTTTATAATTCATATTATGAAATGCATCATTTCTTCTTTTAGATAAACTGCTTTCGTGACTTCAGTGAATGCATCAGAAGTTTGAATAGTAACGGCAAAACAACTTTCTACTGACTTCTACAGAAAGAAATAAAAATGGGGTAAGTGAGCATTTCTCTGACCTTCAAGAATAATTCTGTATTCTTTTACATGTTATCCCTTTCAGCCCACTTCTTGCAGATTTTTGTTTCAACTACCATCAGTCAGTCTTCCTCTGACAGGTAAAGATTTGTTTTAAGCAACATACTCTATTATATAAAGTTTAAAACCTGTGTTTTACCTCAAGGTTTTTATACTTTGATAAATGTCCAAAAATGCTAGACGCTCTCTTGAGAAATATGTTTATGTTGCTTATGAAACTTTTCAACTTTATAGTGTAGTTCGGGCATTTGCTAAACGAGTTGGCTGAATTTAATTTTTAAAATATATAAAAAAAATAGGTAAATCTATGCTGTGGGATTGTGAAATGCTTTAAGGGGTATTCTGAATAACGCGAATTTGCGTGTCTAGAAAAGTATTGTTTTGTAATGGTGAAACAGAAGTCTTTTAGGCTTATAAACGGGAAAAAGTCTTCCAGAGCAGCGTGCACAGTACTTGATGTTATCGCGACTGAAATTCTTCTATGTAACGTAAAATATTTAAAAGTATAATATACGCTTCTGTGAAAAATTGAGAGATTTTGCACATTAAATCGAATTTCTGAAAACCAAATAGACAGATTTTAATGAAAGTTGGTATGAGTGGACTTTTATAAAGGAGAACGAAGTGTACCATAGTCGATGTATGCATATTTATGTATGTATGCATGACTGACAGTGAACCTCATGGTACGGGTATGCACAAAATCCGCTTTGTAATATCGAACTAAAAATGAGTCTAATATTGGACAGAGTCCCTTCATCTACAAAATCAGGTCGCTCAGCGTGGCGGCAGGAACTGGGCAAAAAACAGTTGGGAAATCCCTGTGGTAGTCGATCTCACTCCACTTATTTTCTCGAATTTCATTAGATATATTTCTCATTCAATTAATTCAGTTCTCAGTTCGCGGCAAGGCAAAAATACATAAGACGTCAAAATATCTTTATTAAAAATTGAAAAATGTAGGCAAATATAAAACACCAAGTACATTTAAAACAATTAAAAACATGGTACAATTAAAAATAGTTTCTACATAAAAAAGAGAAATTTGGCCAGCGAACAAGAAGGCAGATTTTTCGGTACACAAAACTGACAGTTTACTTTTGGTCCTACTCTCAAAAAGGCACTGAAGGTGAAGAAACTGACTTAATTCACTATTCTGCTGAGTTTCAAACGTAAACAAATATGTCTGCTGTGGTAAAAAAATTAGGCTTAGCTGCACTTCAACAACATTTAAATCGTTGACAATTCGATAACTATTCAATGCGCATTAACTAAAAGAAAAAAACCTTAACCGGAAAATAAGAACAACATAATTCAATCATCTTTAAAGCAAAAAATTCACAATTTACAACATATAAGAACTGAAAAAACTGATCTCATGAATCGAGTAACAGAATGAGTTTATATATATACTTTAGGTGCTGCGGATTACAACCAAAAAGGAGGCGCACAGCTGCATGTTACAGCAGGCCTATATACAAAGTTACAACTTTCTGAGGCTACTCGATTTTGACTTATGCGAGATATATGCATACGTACAGACGTTATAAAAATATGTTCTGAATCCACCTTAAATCCTTTTTGCAATCCGTTTTGCAAAAAAGAGTCTTTTATTCTGTCCTTACGTACAGACATCACGCAAAAACATGATTAAATTTCGTTCGATAGCGGTCAAAATGAATATTTTCGTTGAAATATGATATCCAAAAGTTTTCGAGATTACAATAATTCCTTTACTTCGCACAAGGAAGTACAAAAGGCAGTTTTCAACTTTGGGGTGGTTCTTGGAAGGGATGGTGAAGTAAAACTGACTTCCGAAGAGCATCCTGGAGATGCTCTATGGGTTTAAGATGAGGATATCTTGCTCATCAATCCTGGTGGCAAATATCCTCACTTTCTATGCAATCGTTCACCAGTTAGTGGATTATGTAGGCAAAAATTATCATCTGTTAACAGGAACCCAAGAATTATTGTACAACTAAAAGTAGAAAGTAGGTTCCAAAGGTCTCCATACCTCATAGCAGTCAGGGACGTTGCCAAACACATGCAGGGTTGTGCAGTCATCCACATTTTGCTTGTCCAAATCATTATATCTCCACTACCGTAATGACTCGTTTCCCTGATGAAAAAATGACGGTATCATGTTCCAGGCTCTCTCCAGATAAAGGTACGCCAGGAATCAGAGTCCAAGCTGAATCTCGACTCATCTGTAAAAAGCAAAGTGTTCTAGTGAAGTCTGGTCCAAGGCATATGTTGTCTGTACCCTAAACCAGCTTTCGTACATGCTGCAGTGAGCGGGACAAAAAAGAGTATTTTGCCATACAGTCCTATCTCATGGTGCCAAAGCAAATGTAAACTGTCCAACATGGTTCTAGTGGCAGCATGTAGCTCACATGAGAGCTGTGAAGATGTAAGAGACATGTGTCGTTGAGCTTGAAAGTGCAAAATAACGATCCTCGTTGTAGATTTTGATCGATCCTGTCCAGGTGTTTTTGATATGTACCCAGTCTCCTGCAACAACACTCAGTTCATTATGTCAGTCACATTCTCAGTTCATCATACCAATATTCGGTTTTCTTATTAAGTGGCGTGCAAAACTCTTTTGTTTTTGTGTTTTTACTATTAACGTTTTATGTGTTAATTGTATTGATTAATTATCATGTTCTCCGCACTTACGCCCCATAAAACGTAATGCCACAGTAAAATCACGAAATATTTAAGAAAAGTATAGTTTTAGAATTCCCGATAGACTCTCTTGCTGAAGATAAAATTCTTTTGTCGCATGCAGTGTTGGCCCTACTCGCTTTCAGACCGTTGAGTTTTTAATCAAAAATTCATTAAAAATTTGGTTACAGCCGAAAACATCGAGCCAAAAACGTAGCGAACGAAAACGTCGCGGACGAAAACAACGCAAAGCGAAAACGTCGTGGTACGAAACATTTTGGGAGAAAATATCGCAGTTCTAAAACGTCGCAGTACAAGATATCGTCGTCGAAAAAAAAGCGGTTAAAAAACTTCGCAGTTTAAAAACATCGTCGTCGAAAATATCGTGGCAAAAAATAAAGTACCTACAAATCATCGCATGATGATAACATCGCAGACATACGTTTTTCAGGCTTTAATCGTAAATGGATATTCGTTTGTGAGTGCAAGATGGAAAGAAGAATAATTTTTACTTTCACAATTTTATTAACTAATAAATTTTTAAAAAACAGAACAAGAAATAATTTTCACTATAAGATTATCAGATTAACAAAAGTGAAGAAAATAATCTCATAATTAACTTCGCAATTTTTTATAGATAAAGTCAAGCAGTTACTTATCTTACTTTTTCTATTCTTTTTTAGATTATACTTTTCATGAAAAGTTATCAGTAGAATTTTATTAAAAATAATTTATTAATGACGTTTGCTAGTTACCTATGTCAGTTTAAAATTCAATTAAGTGCTTTAAGTTGCATTAATTTTCTGTGCTTAAGTTTCCAGTTTACGTTTTCAACAAATATTTATTAGTTAAAAAATTTTAAAGTAATAATTATCCTTCTGTTCATCTTGCGCTCACAAATCATTATGCGAGAATCTCTTTACAATTATTAAAGCCTCAAAATTGCATGTACGCAATGTTATCGACATGCGATGATTTGTAGGTACTTTATTTTTTACCACGATATTTTCGACGACGATGTTTTTAAACCGCGAAGTTTTGAACCGCTTTATTCTCGACGACGATATTTTGTAACACGGTGTTTTAGAACTGCGATATTTCCTATTTGCCTTATTTTCTCCAACGATGTTATGTTCCACGACCTTTTCACCTTGCCTTGGTTTCTCAGCGACGTTTTCTCAGCCGACTTCAGCTTAGCCACTACTAAGGCCGGAAGTAATGGTAACTTTATTATGGAGGCACCTAAAACGTGGGCCACCTTTGCCTTCCATGAAGAGACAAGCAGTTACAACCATACCTTCTCCAGGATTCGAACCCGGGCCCTTTGGTATCGCAGTCGGTTCCTTTAGCCACTATGCCGTCTGGGCGGGCATATTACAAAAATATGAAATATAAAATTCGAAATTCAAAAGGTACGGACTTCCAGGTATACATATTTGGGTGGAGTCTGCATTATTCAAAATTTGATGGCTCTAGGTACTGTCGCTTTTTATAGTGTGAGGAACATATATATATATATATATACGAATTCCTCATTATTTAATTTTTAAAAAAATAATACAGAGCAATAATATTTGGCGGCAACAATTTGAAAAGTTATACAGCTATTTATAGTGGACAATGCAATATCGGTTAGGCACAATCCCATTTCGACAGTAATAACCCACACGGGTTAAAATTTTATTCTTTGCTACTCGCGACCTGATAAAAAAATAAAAACTCGATTACATACAAACCAATTATTAAAGCATCTGGATCCTGTGCTAATGCACATTTTTGGTTGACTACAAATAAAACGCTAACGCGCCAGCAATCAACAAAGCATTATAGCCGCAAAAAACAGAATTAACTTTCTCTAAGCTTCAGTTGCCAAATCTCTCTCTCTGAACTTAGATTGTCGTTTGCTGCTTATTAAACTTGCAAATTTTCGGAGAGTAGAGGACTAAACAGAACTGCAGGAAAAATATAACGTAAGGAATAATGTGCTAATTTAAATGAACCTTACATACTCTGTTTAATAAATACAATAGTAGCAATTAGTAAAAGGGAAATCTCTGCCTCTGACGTAGCTGCATAAAAACTGAAGCAACTGAAGCAGTTGCTCCTTTACACCTAATCTTTTGATAAAATTCAGTAAGAAATGAAATTATTTTAGGCGAAATAATTGAAAAAATATAATCATAAATATTTTATTTCCAGAAATTATTTCATAAATTTTTAGACAGAGATGGAAGATATAAAAGAAAGTTTGGAATACAAGAAGAGCTAAAGTTATATCTTAAAAATATTGCTAACTTTACTACATGCTTCTGAACGTCAACAGCTTTATGATACTAACATTAATCTTTCAGTGCGGATAAAATCGTTATATTGCGGTCATAATCACAAAGAAGCAGGATGCATTTTAGTTTCGCTTCTTTTTCCAGTTATTCTGTAGCAACTTTTATGACCGAAAAGGAGATGAGTTTCTATTGTATGGTAAAAAAATACAGAGTTCCAACGCTTTCTCCTCTTTTCAGCAAAGCGTTTGACAAATGACTACTGACATTTTACTTTTGTTCGAAAACATTTCTTACCTTCAGAGTTTACTTGAATTTCAGAGTTTACTCTACTTGTTATTTTACTAGAAGTTTTTGTCATAAATGAAAAATGCTCAGCTAAAGATGATAGCAGTTTATTATTTCCCTTTTAAAGATATTTAGAAAGTACTGTTATAGAGACATTCGGTTATTTTGAAGCATGAGACCTGAAAAATGTGCAGTGACGATGCCGGGACTCGACCCTCCGACCTCTCGAATACGCGCCGAGTGTGGTGACCATTACACCACGAAGGCATGCTAAGAAGGCGTGAGAAATACCTGATATACTCTGCCTTTTAAAGGGCGACTGGAGATTAGGGACCCAATCGCCAAATCCTGGGGATGGAGAGTCATCATCCGCCCCTTTTTGTAGCGCGGGAGCCACTGTGAAAACATTAAGATTTTTTGAAGCATGAAAAATATTCACTGCCCTCGCCGGGAATAGAACCTCGGATCTTTCGAATACTCGCCGAGTTTGCTGACCATTACACAACGAAGGCATGCTAAGAAGAAGGGAGAAATAGCTTATACCATTGTAAATAAAATTAAAATGAATCTGATAAGATGATTTGATAATTTGAATTTTATTCTCTGGGAACTTCGCATCAAAAATTTTACCAAAGAACATTCTCACTCATATTATAATCCCACTTATAATGAACTTCATACTTTGAATGCTAATGATTCCATGGAGAAAACCTCGAAGAAGGAAAAAGAGTTTACTTTGATTATGAGGCTCTGAGTAAAACGTACAGGCTGTCCTTTCTATCAGTTTCACAAATGTTTACAACTGAACATCCGAATAAAAAGGCCCTACATGTAAGAATAAGATAAATTGTTATGCATAAGAATGTTTCGAAACTTTCTGCGTAGTTTTTTGTAGGAGAAATGTACAGAACTACAAGAACGTATTGACTGATTTTACTTAAGGCAGTGGTCTCAAACGTTAACTGCATGCGAACTAATGCTCAATCTAAAAAGTAGCTGACGGGCTGATTTTTCTTTAAAATGACTTCTTTGTCTCGAAACACGATTTTATGTTGTTCCGTTTTTTATTTGTAGCTCTTGCCACTATGAAAAATATAAGATCTTAGTCTTTTGTTTGAATTATTAATTTCAAATCGAACTGCTTATTATTGATTAACAAACTAAATTATTTAAGGGCAATATATGCAACTCTTAAGAATTTTATTAGTTTTTACGTTTTAGACGGATTTACTTAAATAAAGATGAATTTCATTCATTACAGTACATCTAATTAAAAACGTTGAATATTTTTACAGATTTACGCTATATATTTTTCCACGTTTCAAGCAGGCAGAAGATGTAGAACGTTCTTATGTTATTGTGAGTGTATATTCGTCTGGTATCCTGAAAAATGTTTCGCAATTCTGCCTGGGCCATCTATGTTGATGACATCTAAGAATAAACTATAATAGATTATAACCATATTAAAATTTTGAGATGAACTTTAAAATCTGAACAATTTCAGACTTTTTTGTTAATTTTCCTTTTTTTAAACCCAAAATGACATGGTTTATTTTGACGGTCTTTCTTTGAAGGTTTTTCTTTGACGTAACAGAAAAATATAGATATTTGTATGCAAAATTTATGGATTACTTTGTTACTTACTACAACTTTCTCTTGCTGCACCTCCCAATGTTTTACTGTAGATAAAGTTTATAACATAAAAAACAATGCTTAGTAACTATCTTTATTAAAAATTGTAGATGCTAATATATCAGTTTTCTGATTTATTTATTGTCAGATTCAGAAACATTTGGTCATATACAAGTATATTCCCAAGAAAAGCGATTTTTCTCATTGCAAAAATTCGTAACAGAAGATATTTATCTTTTGACAAATACAAGTAAAGATTAATCAAATTTGTACTTGCAGATCTTTGAATCAAATTTACATCATAGCACAAATGAATTAGCTTCATTTATAGATTTTCTGTGGCATTACTCAAGTTTGTTTTCATCATAACGAAAAAAATGTAAAATTTGACAGAAAATCCCTAAAATCATAAACATTCTTCTAATTCTTGCTATAATAATTAATGCAATAATAATACTAAATAATGTACGCGGAATGTATCCGAAGGTCGCTTAAAATTGCTTCGAGACTGCGAGTTTGAAATCACTGATTTAAGGGATATGTCGTTTATTAAGTTTGAAATCATTGATTTTAGGCATATGTTGTTATAACTTAATTAAGGAATACTACAGCTTCCTCTTTCCATTTATCGCCAATTTTAATGATGTAAATACATGAAATATACCTTTGCAGCTACTGAACAGCGGATATGTGTAAGTCTCTGTACTCGTGTTGTTTCATTACATTTATTATTTCAGATCAACAAGTTCATGACTGATTAAAACCACCGCCACATCTTCGTCTTTACTTATAATACAACTAAAGCTTTATAACACATACGCAAGTACATTGCTACGAGCGTAAGGATTTGTAATGAATTGAATGCACACCGAATCGATGATAGCCTGATAAAATTTAAAATTTCTTTAAAAAAAAAAAAAAACCACTTAGAATTCTGAAACGTTTCACAAAAAGCACTCGTACAACTCTCCTCAACATGTCAGAGCACGATCATTAATTTTCCAAACTACTAACAACCAGATACATAACGCAGTGCAATGTGCATTTAAAAAGCGAAGCTTTCACGGAAAACTCTCAATACACTTAACTCAACTCTGCTCTAAACAAACTGACTCTCTCTGCTATCTTATATAGTTTGTTATATAGTCCCCAGGCAGCCGAGAAATTTCCAGTACCTTCGATTTCTCGAAATTACCGGAAGGCGCATAGAATCACAGATACATATGCTGCCTGATACAGTTACAGTTAGATACAGATATCAGACCAATTACAGTTATACTGTTATGCAGAAGGCGGAGCAAAATGTCGTCAAATGGTCTTTAAGTTTGGCGATTTCACAACCCTCACTCTCTTGAGGATGTTATTTTCCTTTATACAAGAGATCTAACATTTTACAAGAGATCTAACACATACATTGTACAACATTATACAAGATATTTAACATATACATTATGCAAGAGATCTAACATACACATTATACAACTTTATACAAGAGATCTAACATAATTTCACTAAAGTTGTTTACATATGTACAAATTTCGTAACAATATGTACAAATACTAAAATAATTAATAAACGAAAAGAATTCAAATCAATCATAAACGCTCTAAAAGATGCAATAATTTCTTAGAGTGAAACGAATTTTTATAACCCTTCCAGAACACCTGGAACTGGATACATAAGATAAAATAGGAAAGGAAGGTCAAAATATAAATTTAATGCATAATTATGTGTATCGGAATTTATGAAGTCATTTAATTATTTTGGCTATTTGTAATGTATTACACTCACGTTTGTGAAAATTGCAACACCAAGAAGGAATCGTCATAATTGAATGCAATTTAATACACAGTTGAGTGGTAGTGGTACAAATAAATGATTAAATGTTCAAAGCAAACAAACAAGAACAAGAGAACAGAATCAGTATTTTGTGTGGCCACCACGCGCCGCAATAAGTGCTGCTACACGACGTGGCATGGAGTCAAACAAAGTTTGAATGTCTGACTGAGGAAGAGCATTCCATATCGTTTGTACGCGTACCCAAAGTTCGTCTGCAGACGCAACAGGACGAGGATCACGAGCAAGACGCCGACCAATGACATCCCACACATGTTCAATTGGCGACATATCCGGGGAACACGCAGGCCAAGGAAGAAGCTGTACCTGCTGCGCTGCAAAGAAGGATTTAACAATCCGAGCAGTATGAGGGCGGGCATTGTCCTGTTGAAATACAGCGCCTGGCAAGCTTTGAAGGAAGGGAACAGCTTCGGGCTGTAGAACTTCACGGATATACCGGTTGCTGTTCAGATTGCCCACAATTCGTAGCAATTGAGATCGTCTATGATATGCTATGGCGCCCCAGACCATAACTCCGGGTGTTCGTCCACTGTGGCGTTCGATAATGCACTCCGGAAGGTGGCGTTCACCGGCATAGCGTCTGACACGAATGCGGCCATCATGGTACCACAAATTAAAGCGGGATTCGTCAGAAAACACGACATGCTGCCAATCAGCACGCCAGTCTCTATGCTGATTGGCCCATTGTAGCCGCAGGCGGCGATGGTCGTGCGTTAGGGGGATCCTGTATAAAGGAGTCCGTGCGCGCAGTCCACACTGCAGCAGACGTCTACGAATTGATGAAGCACACAATGAAACACCTGTAGCTATTGACCACAGTGCTGCCAATTGTCTAGAGGAAGCTGTACGGTCCGTCCGCGCCATGCGGACCAGGTGTCTATCATCGCGAGCTGACGTCACATTTCGGGGTCCACTCCCGGATTTCCGAGTTGTCCGACACTCGTCCGTCCACTGCTTCCAAACGCGCATCACTGTGCTGCTGTTACGCTGCACACGAGAGGCTACTGCACGATACGACAATCCAGCTTCACGAAGGCCGATGATTCTCCCTCGTTCAAACTCTGTAAGTTGTTCAAATCTCGCTCTCTTTCGTCGACGAGGCATAAGTACAGATTGAGTTAACGTTTACCACTAGCAGATAACCACCGATAACCATACACGCCTCGCTACAGCCGTCTATTTATTCGGATCCATCAGCCGTTCAGACATCGCTGCTCAGCATACGCATGCGCTACGGATTTGCAATTCTAATCATTTGCATATCATGCGCTACTTTGCATTTCCTGAAAATTTCAGCTCACTCGCGTAAGTCCTTCATGGTGTTGCAATTTTCACAAACGTGAGTGTATTTTGAGTTTTTAAACAGTTTACAAAATCGTAGTACCTCTGTTTGATTACTAGACTCCAGTTTTGATTTTGCTGAATGGTTTGAGGCATTTTATTAATCAGCTATTTTCTTTGATGTACGAATACATTAGTGTTTATATTTGTTTCCACATAATTTTGGTCTGATCAGTTTCACTTTCTTAATTCTTAGTGATGGAGGATTTGAAATTACATTCATTAACAATTAGCTAATTTAAATGCCATATTGTAAATATTTATTGTTTGAAATTAATAGTTTGAAATTAATAAGCAATAAATAAATATTTATTGTTTGAAATTAATATTTAGTTATAAATAATATACTAAATTGTTCATTATATAGTTTAAGAACACAGCTATATGAACAGAAACCTCACATTCTAGCATGGATTATTTCTTTTAAATGGTTTTTTTCGAGCACAAGGTGAAAGACTTGTTGAAGAGCACAACACTGCAAATTGTTACACTATGCGGTTAGGGAAAGGATGACGATTTGTGTCGTTTCTTTCTCCGAAGACATTTAAAGTTCTTACATGTCGGCTGATAAGTTGAATGGCATAATAATTATGCAATATTTCTAATGTATCATTTAATTCTTAATTGTCTTAATAAAGGTACAATTTATTTTCTACAAAGCGAAAACTATTATGATAGCATTTTTCAAACTTTGCGCATTTAATTGTTTTTAGACTTTGTCCCAACATACAGCATTTTACAACAGGTTATCTTGTTACATTATCTCATGGTACAAACCCATGAATAAATAACATATGATATGTAAAATCTCATTTATTGTTTGAATTCTTTCATTTAATCTATTCTCTTATATTTTGACACGTATCGAGTTCTTTATTATTGAGATGATCCAAAGGAGCAATTTGCCCCGAAGGACAATTTAGTTTTGGCATTTTGCGTTGATTCACTAAAAGCGTTGTTTAACTTTTCAAATTGTTGCCACCAAATATTATCGCCCTGTATTATATTTAAAGAAATTAAATAATGAAGAATTTGCATAAATGTATGTATGTTTCTCGCATCGTGATAAAACAACGGTACCTAGAGCCATCCAATTTTGAATAACATACGTTTCCACTCGAATATGCGCATCTGGAAGCCCGAATTTGGAATTTGTTTTATTATCTATTTCATATTTTGTAAAACTTTAACGAATTTTTGACATACAAACTTCAGTATTTGAAAGCTAACAATGGCAATGTTGTACAGAAAAAAACATTTCTATCACCAGCGCGCGAGACTGTGTATCGAAATTTCTAAAGATATGCTCAATTTAAAATTATTTTGCGATATTGCTCTTGAAACTGAATTTTATGGTTTACGTGCGAAGAACATAATATTTAATAAATAAAGATAACACACAAAAGTTTTTAAAAAACGCCCCTTTGTAAGTAATTTAAAATCTGAAATCTTTCGGTTTTTTTTTTGTTTTGTTTTGTTTTGTTTTTTTGTTTTACTCGCATACAAACGTCCATGCACATGTATTTACGTCGGTCCTTGCCGCGACGGTTGTAAGGAAATTGTCGCAGTTTATGGAGAGTAATGAAAAAAATACTTAATTAATATAATATGTAGATAAAAAATTAAAAGAATAACTGCTGTTTGAAGAGTATTTAAGGGTTGCTTGTGAGCAGTAATAATTTTGCGCAGAAAACATTTATCCTTTATAGGAGGAAAAAGAAAGAAAATTATGCGAAAGAAATAACTACTCTAAAGAACGAACATGACATAAAAATATAACAAAACAAAATAAGTCAGTGGCAGGTAAGCTGCATTAACACAAATAAATACAAAGTAAAATACGGAAATAAATTCCTAATTTACAATTTTTTTACAAATTTGCCTTAACTGAGAATGACGAAAGGAGATTAAAATCACAAAACAAAAGTTACGATGTATTGAATAAACAGCTAGTAGAATATTCAAATAAAATATACTATAAAAGACCCGAACACAGGAAAAGAGTATGTTTCAAAAAATTACATAGACAAAAAAACAGACACAAGATGTAAAGAATTGGTTAATTAGTTTAATCTAAATTTTCAAGAGAAATAATCCAAAAACGCACAAATAAATTTTAAAAGTTTGTTCAACATATGAATGTTTAAAAGAAAAATACAAAGATTTAGTAAAGCTACGTTTAATTTAATTTTTAAATGGGAGAACATTTATTTTAAGAATTCTATTAAATTCGCTTTTAAGTAACTGCAAGAATTATTATATTATTTATCTACAGTAATTTAGAACCGTCTAAATTTTTGCATATCAGTTTTTAGGTGTAATTAAATTCTGTTGTTTCTATTATAAAAACGAAATAAATTATACCTTATTTCTGCAAATTAATATCGGTATACCATTAATTATTTTTACTCTGCTTTTCGTTTTTTATTTAGAAATGCAATCAATCAAATTTCTTACTCAAACACGTGTTTCCTAATACCCGAGACGAATATTTAATTAATTCTGTGTAGCAGTAAATGGCGAAATTTAACTAAAAAAGATCTGCATTATTTGCCTTGGAGGTTAAACAATAAAAGATTAATCGTGCTATGATCAATACCATTTGCAATATTACTTTTCCTCTGGGAATAGAATTATGCTAATAATTCACTATCAGATAATTACAGCTACATCAGAGTTTAACAGCTAAGCCAGAGTTCGATTAAAAGAAAACTAAGCAGAAAAATTAAGGAAATGATTTAAGTACAACCGTGTGTATGTTCTCGAATAAAGAAAGTTAATATGTCTTTAAATTAGCAATATATTTTTGAAATATTAGAAAATAAAGAGTTCTACACTGGTGTGCAAAACTTAAGCAACAGCAGGGATTTTTGCCATAACTCCATGAGAAATCAACTGAGAGACGTGAAATTCAGAAATGAAGGAGAGTATTATGTACGTAAAGGATGACGAGCATTGGAGCTGGAAAAGGAATACAATGCATACGGTATGGAATCAAACAAAAACAAGCTTTATTGAACGAATAGTATCGTGATTCATGATTGTCTATCCAAGAGGAAGAACAACAAGCAGATGTTCCTTAATATAGGATATGCCCTCCCCCACTGCAATGGTTGCTTCGCACCGTCTCCGCATACTCAGAACCAGCTGTTGCAACATTTCTTGCGATGGGAGTGCCCATTCCTCAATCAGCATCTGTTTGAGTTGTTGGGTGTTCTCCGGAGGATGTAAGCGTGCTGCAATGCGTCCCACACATGTTCGATGAGATTTAAATCTAGGGAGTACGTTGGACAATCCATTTGAGTGATATCTTCACTTTTCTGTAGCTCCTGAACAGCAAGAGTCCGATGTGGCCGTGCATTGTCATCCATAAAAATTAAGTCTGGGCCAATGGCACCTCGGAACAGACGCACATGGGGAAGCAGTACCTCCTCACAATAGCGATCCCCGGTTACAGACACCCTGACGAAAACGTAGAGCTCAGTTCGCCCGTTCAGCATAATGCCTCACAAGATAAGAAAAGAACTCCAGGACCACCGTTACGGTGTCTTTCCTTGATGCTACTGGGATAAAACCGGGTCCCAATCTCTCTGCAAATCAAAACACGATTGAGGATCGCTTCTGGTACTAAACCGACTCTCATTCGTAAAGAGGACACGACCCCATTGATCAGGTGTCCAATTTTTGTGCTCTCTGCACTACTGTAAACGGTGACGTCGGTGGCCAACTTTTAATGGGAGGCAGCGTTCAGACGGCGGGCGAATAGGCCCCGTTTGTGAAGGCGTCTGACCACAGTAAACCGTCGCTTGTTGTCGCCCTGTTGCTGTACAGAGTTGCTGAGCAATGGCGCTTGCTGACTGCTGTCGGCCTCGTTTCGCCTGCAGGACGATATATCGGTCATCCCGTGCAGATGTCGTCCTCGAGCGGCCACCACCAACATTTCTAACAGCTGTACCTGTGGTTTGGAAGGCTTTCCAAGCGCGCGAAACGATACTTTTGTTGATTCCGAGCACTGCAGATACACTGGTGACAGTACGCCCCTTCTCCAGCTTTCCGAACATTCTTTCACGTGTGAAATCGTCCAGGTGATTTCTTCTAGCCATATTTCACGAATTGACTCACTGGCACTTGCAGCGAATATGTTGAATTGGGTCTCCGTCCTTTCCTTTATTCTACTGTTGAGCTGCGCGCGCCGATATCATGCGTTTTGTGTAAGCTTACGTCGCCTCTGACGTTTCGTTCCTGATATTTGCATACTCATGACATTTCTACTGACTTACGTGTTCATTGCACGGATCTCCAGACACAAGCGCCTGGCCTCAGCCACCACCCCAAGCTCTTACTGGACACAACTTGTGATGTCATATAGTGACGAAATAAATTCCCCGCGGCATTTTTGCGGCAAATTCACATTTATACATATCCAAGACCAAAGCAGTATAAGTTCACCTAACGTAAGCGAAACAGATAATGAAATCTCTTCAACCTGACGTCATAAACGGCAAACAATAAGAACAGGGGTGGTGGCTGGGGCCAGGCGCTTGTTCTCCAGACCTCTTGTTCTGCAATTTCTTGGCTATCTGCTAAATTTTTACATTGTTGCTTAAGTTTTGCACACCAGTGTATATAAAGAAGAATTGTCTGTTTGTGTATTTGTTAGCGAATAACTCAGTCACTACTATAGCTATCGTCACCAAACTTTCTACAATTCTTTTATGGATCCTGGAAAAGTTTGATGTCTACTTGTTTACAAGAAATATTAGGTAAAATCAGAGATGCTAATTAAAAACTCTGCTAACGCTAATTTCCTCCTTCATTTTTGCCAATGGCAACAGTCTAGCATGCTGAAAACAAAAATCTGCTTTATTTCGAGAACTGTTGCCACTACTGGTTTTCAAACCGTAGAGTTTGCTAGTAAAAAATTTATAAGATTTACCATGAAATAGAAATAACATTGCCAAACATTAAATAGACTATTCCCGATTCGAAAACTTCGTGGGAAGCCATTTCGAGTGTTCCCATCTCAGTACGACATTAATCAGTCGAAATATTAATTAAAAACGCCTGAAAACACTAATTTTCGCAATTATGTTTCCGAGTGGCAACAGTCTCACGCGTTGGAGAAAACATTGCTTTATTTCGAAAGGTGTTGCTACATCTGGCTTTCAAATCCTAGGGTTTATTAATCAAAAATTTGTAAGTTTTATAAAATCTATATATAGAAAGAAGAATGCCTATTTGTGTGCTTGCTGGTTTGCTCGAGTTATTGATTTTTGATCAATTATGACCAAGTTTTTGCCGCATATAAATGATTAAAATTTAATATAGGGGAAATATTGGGCGAAACTTGAGCTTTTATGACCATTTTTTGAGAATGACGAAAATCAATCAAACTGCGTGCCATTGTTGCTGATATAATGGGAGAGAATTAGCTTATTTTTCTATGGAAAATTTTTATGTGGGTTTCATATCGCATCGGACTAAAAATGCATGACTATGAATCTTATTTTTTGCATCGTGGTTAGATAAGGATTATAGAGTTATCATTCTCTTTGTTGTTAGATATATTACTGTCAATCTAACTTAACTAGCATCGGGGACTTTGGCTGGCTTTATAATAAATAAAATAATTCATCTAATAAATATCAGTATGTAGCTCTCTATAATAAATACCAATATGTATGTATTCATTCTAAAAATAAAGCCTGAAATATGGAATAATAATCTAGAGATATTTATGCAGATTATAATTTAATGCGTCTGCTATGATTTGAAGCATTAAATTACAATTTTAAGTATTCGCTTCATTGACTAAGCACATTTTACAATATTAGTGAACATAAATTAAATGAAATGTGCTTCTACGTTAACGCTTTAAAAGTTTGTCTAAGTGGTTGCTATAGTTTGAAAAGAAGGTGCTTGAGTAACATGAGATTCCATTCTTTAAATACGATGAGAGGCAATCGTGGTAACATAACGATAAGGTTTCCTGATTTGGCATTGCTAGTCTTTTTTTCGGCTAGAAATTATGATTTGAAATTGCTGATAAAGTTGTAATTATTGGTAAATATAACAGTTGTAATCAAAAGAATCTTATGTTCAAAAGTGCAGTAGCCAGACATCATCTGCTTTAACATTCCTAACTTGGTAGCTCCTATATAAAAATGTACGGCTCTAAGGTCATACGCCAACTTACAGCGGGCGGCCAGCAGCAACAAAAGGAGACATTGCTATGATTCTAAATTTTAAATACTTAAGCAGCATCGTAGAACATTCTTCATGCATTATTGATAACATTGTTGATGGTATATCAAGATGAGTTTTTCCTCATTTCTTGCTCCATGTTATCCACAATGGTTGTTGAAAGAATTACGATTTTCGTACTTTCTGCTCAATCATAACTTGCATATCTTCTATTTCTCAGGTTTATGTCATACTATTTCTCTTTCTTAAAAAGGGCCAGTATAGATAAGCATGAAATATATGACGTTCCAGTAGAGAGAGAGAGAGTCTGGGAAATTTCTGTACGTGCTTATACGCAAGCTTTCGCTTAGCAGTTACTGCTGGTTAGACGTGGCTTAATAGCTATTATCTTGCAGCCACTAGACTCATTTACGCGCTGTAGCATACAGGATTGTATGAGCCCTGTAGTGTAATTCTACTACTTGTGAATAACTCTAACTTTAAGTTTGATTCTACTGTTTCAGTTACCGTCCAAGTTGAGGCGTAGTACGTTAGCGTCAGGTTGACGCATTGTAAATAATTTAAAGAGTTTAATAAAGGGAAGTTTTAACACCTCTTCGGTGCAATCACTATTTCTCCAGATTCTACACAACAGAAAGACAGTAGAACCACACAAGTGTATGAATTTTTAAGTAGTTTTATTTTACTTTTTTATTATAAATTGAATTGCTATAATTTTTAATGCATGTAGCTGACAAATTTTATGTATATTTTTAAGCTGTACGTATAATTAATAAAAATTTTTCAAACGTAAGACATACTACATTATGTTATAAATGAATAATTTGCGCATAACACAGCCATAACTACAATATGTTATATCAGATTTTAATTGTAGTTTAGCAAATTTAATTATGTGCAATAATTGACACTTTAGACTTCGTACTGATTGGATCTGACTAAAGACGTTGCGAACTATTAGTTCACAGAAGTTTTTTAATATTTACGCCGTAGGAATAACAAAAAACGTATATTTTCTTGAAATGAAAAATAGTCTATATAGAAAGATAAGAAGCCATAAATAGCAGAAAGCAAACGTAGAGACGAAATGTTCTCTTTAACACGTAAGAAACATCGTAGAGCATCAACATCAGAAGTCATATATGCTTATCACATATGCTTATCAGGAAGGTTTTTACCGATATACCAGTACCTAACTGTGCTATTTCTACAACTCAAACATCGATATACATCGTGCTACAAAGTATACAACATTATACGCGAAATTAGCATTTACAGACACAATAAGAGGGCGCGAAATTTAATGAAACAAAAATATATAATACATGCAATGCATAAAATATACTAATTATGTAAATACATAAATAAGAGCAATAGATAACATTAAAAGTATACTTAAATAAACATAAATATTTACGTAATTTTTAAGGTCAATGAGATTTATATGTAAAAAATAAAAATAGATAAAAATTTTAATCACGTTTTCCGTACCATAAATTTAGTTGATTTTCGTTTAAATATGCACCCCTTCTTTATTCTTAAAACAATGACTCTTTTTTTTTCTAGCGGTAAAGAATAAATGTTATTATTTCTTTCCTTCCTTTTTCTGCGATAATCTACTGCTCTGAAAATTAATAAAACTTCTTACTCTCGTAAAACGTTTCGTCTCGCATTACTACCGACGTTGTTCCCAAAAGAATAACGCAATCTTTATTATATTTACCAGTGGAATATTGTTTCTTTCATCCAAACCTCTTTCTAATAAAACGAAGACGTCTAAAAAAAGAAAAGGTCTAGTACATCATCATTTACACTTCCGAAAGTTGTGAAGAAACCCTTCCATAAAGTTTAATCAGGAAGTAGTTAATAGCAATTTAAAGATCGGAGATTTCAAAACAATGCTCTTTATCTGCAACTTTTATTTCCGATTTGCGACTCAGATACAGTAAAACGTAAAATTTTGTAATACTTAAATTCTGTATTTAATAAGCAAATGGGAATTTTGGTAGAATTTAGCAACAATTTTGTTTAAAATGCATCCACTAATTTTCATTACTTATCCATTAATGGTTAAAATGCGTCCATTAATGCGTTTTCTAATCAGAAAATTTCAAAATATCGATTACCAAGAATAATATCATGAAGACATATGATTAAGTGCAGGAGTCATCGAATATGCCAGCTTAAATACCGAAATGAAATACGTAATTATTTTAAAAATCACCAAAATATACATTTTTGTACGAGCTGGAAGTCGCGAAATACATTTTTTTAAATACAAATAGCTTAAACAAGTTCACATTGCTTAATTATAAATTAAAATTCACGTTATTTTATACGGAATTTGGAAAAGCCCATTCCGCAAGAACTAAATCTTGAAAAATGTGAACATAAGGGTCTACAAACTATTGATCTTTAGTCCTTTAAATATCGTTTGTGCTGTAGCAAACAAATACTTTATTTTTGAAATATTATTCCAGTCTGAAACACAAATCATGCAATGATATTCATTTTCAACAGTAGTAATTTCCCATTTTCTATATATAGAGTAAATGTGAATAATATGAAATTATGCATCGTACCTGATACTCACTACCTTAGTTTTACTATTTTTTACTTAAAAAATGAGTAAGGGTCATCAAGGCAGTAGAAAACTCAAAATGAATTGGTGACCCTCTGGCGCCATTTATAACATACCTCCTAAATGGACGTTCAGGAGGCCTTATCAATAGAACTAAGAAGAGTTTAGTTGTAACTTGCATTCAAAAAAGAAACAATACCTCATAATTCAGTTTGCATTTAAAAAGTTTAGATTACGCTTGGCTATTTGAACATGGCAAAGCAAAGAAAGGTTATCTGGTCAAGTGGCGAGAGGCCTTTGAAGGAAACTGGTTCGTATTCACATCACACAAGGGCAAAATCACTAAAGCTTGACATGCTACGGGCTCGTTAACCTGTAGTGTAAACTTGTAGTTCGTAATTTTTGCAAGCAACTGCAGTTTTCGTCAAATCGTTCTTGCCAGTTAAGAGTAAAGACTTTCTCAAGTCCCTGAATTATCTTTCCAGGAACTGAAAGTGTTTTGTAGATTGTTTACTGTTTTTCTTCTCTTTCAGTTTACTACTATTAAAATATACTAACAAATGAAATCAGATTAAGGAGGTAAAGCTGGAAACCGAAAAAATATTTACATTTGCTTTTTAATTAAATATGTACCTCATTCATCGTACAAAGTGTAAGGTTTATGAAGTATTTGTGTTGCCATATCATACATTCCTGAATACAGAGGTAATAAAAATTATTTACACTCTTAGACAAAAAAAAAACGTCGCACCAAAAAGGAGTTATCCGAATGGGATGAAAATCGGTAGAAGTGATGTACAGAAAAACAAATGATTACAGTTTGAGAAAAATTGGATGATTTATTGAAGTGATAGAGCTTTACAAAGTGTAAAAGTCAGTAACGCGTTTGTCCACCTCTGGCCCTTATGCAAGCAGTTATTCGGCTTGGCATCGATTGATAGAGGTTGCGGATGTCCTCCTGAGGGATATTGTGCCAACTTCTGTCCAACTGACGCGTTAGATCGTCAACCTCCCGAGCTGGTTGGAGGGCCCTACTCATAATGCTCCAAACGTGCTGAATAGGAGAGAGATCCAGCGACTTTGCTCGACAAGGTAATGTTCGGCAAGCACTAACGCAAACAGTAGAAACATGTGCAGTGTTCTTGCGGGCATTATCTTGCTGAAATGTAAGCCCATGGTGGCGTGACATGAAGAGCAACATAACGAGCCTTAGAACTTCGTCGACTTACCGCTGTGCTGTAAGGCTGCGACGGATGAACACCAAAGGGGTCCTACTATGAAATGAAATGACAACCGAGACCATAACTCCTGGTTGTCGGCCTGTCTGCCGGAAGACAGTCAGGTTGGTATCACACTACTGTCCGGGGCGTTTCCAGACTCTCCTTCGCTGGTCATCGGGACTCATTACTGATGACTATTCTACTTCAGTCAGTGACATTCCAGTGCGAATGAACCCGACACCACTGCAAACAGGCTTGACGTTGTACAGAGGTCAATGGTAGTCTGCGCAAAGGGCGCCGTGGCCTCAGCTCCTTTTCTGTGAGCCGTCTATGAATGGTCCTTGCTGTCTCTGAAGCACTAGTTGCACGTACAATTGATGATAATGATACATCTGGGGCTGTGAGTGCCGCTCTAACGATTGCTCTGTCTTCACGTTCTGTCGTTTCTCTAGGCCTACCGCTTCCTTCTTGACGCTGTATGCGGCCATGGTTCACCCATTCCTGCCAACATCGTGTAATAGTGGCATCGCTCCTGCTCAAATTCGAGCTATTCGCCGACAAGGCCAACCGGCTTCTGAGCCCAACTACACGACCTCTCTCAAATTCAGACATCTGCGTATATCGTTCGCGCACCTGTATGCGAGGCATAGTTACTGCCTACCAGAGTACAGGGAATGAAATTCGGGAAGAATTTATGACCTGGAATCGTAATTTCTCTTAAACATCCTCCAGTTGCGCAGATCAGATGCGCTGTAGCGAGAGCGTTCATTCATTGGCAGCCAAAATGTAAAATTTTGTATTTTCCGTCGAAACCTGTATGCATATCAATTTGTGTCCAATTTGCTATATATCTTCTCGGTGCGTCCTGGTGCGTCGTTTTTTTTGTTTAAGTGTGTATGTATATTTATTTCTGAATATTTATTAAAAAACCTGAAAGGTTTCAGATTTTATATTACGCCCAAACCGGTGTTTTGTTCTTTGATTTACAGACATATACACATTTCGAGATCATTTGGGCTAAAATTATTAAAAAATAACCTACCCTTAGAATTTTCGATGGACAGTCTCGGTCGTTGGAGATAAAAATGTTTTATTCCTTTGTGTCCTCGAGTCGAGGTAATACAAACAACTGGTTCTCTTGCATACAGGCCTATATTGTGCAGAAGTCTGCGTACTGTAGTAGTTGAGATCCTTGTTCGTTTTGCCACTAAATTATCTGCCATGAGATCAAGGCACAGTAATGTTTCTACTCTTTAAGACCGAAAGAGCTAAATAACGGTCTCCCGCAGGTGTTGTAACTCTAGGTCTGCCTGGAACATGTCTTCTAGACATATAATTGTCAGATTCAAACTGATTCCATAGTCGGTGGACACACTACGAGAAACATTGAGACGTCTAGCATCATCAGCTTGTGACATGCCCATTTCCATCCATCTGATTTCCCCCTACCTCAACGAATCGGGCAAACTGCTCCTCCTGGACATTGATAGCTCTCCTGGATTTTGTCCACGAAACTGTAATAAAAACTGAAGATCTACTCTCATGAACAAAAATTACAACTGTTGCATTTTATCTCCAACTCCGGGATAACTATTCATTTCTATAAAATAAAAGTAATTACTATTGCTTTCGCATATATTTTCTTAACCTTCGTTATTGTCATGTATAAGAGCTGTGAATTTAAAAATTATTGACATTTTTGTAATGGTAAGCTTTGAAAAACCATGCCGTTCCTTAACGTTTGGAGGGTAGTGTATAATACGGGAGCATGATAAAATGCTTGTAGCTCGAAAGTTCTGATTTTTGTTTCAGTTTGCATAACGTTTTCGTTTTTATTAAAGAATCGAAAATAATAAATTTCTTATTAGCCCAAAGGGGCAATTTACCCAGAAGGGCTATTAATTTCGTTTGGCACTTTGCGTCGGTTCACTATAAATGTCAGTTCACTTTTCAAATTGTGCCATCATATATTAGAGCCTTGCATTATATTTAAAGAAATTAAATAAAGAAGAATCTGCATGAATGCATATATGTTTCTCGCACCTTGAAAAACCTACGGTACCTAGAGATATCAAATTTTCAATAACGTAGACCTCCATTCGAATATGGGCATCTGGCATCTCAAATTTCGGATTTGTTTTATTATCTATTTCATATTTTGTTGAATATTAAAGAATTTTTGATTAACAACCTCAACTATTTCAAAGCGAGAAATAGCAACATTGTATGGGTCAAAGAAACCTTTTTATTTCCAGCACGCGAGACCGTCTATTTGAAATTCTAAAGATATGCTCTTTTAAATAATTTGTATATTGGTGTTGAATTGAATTTTATGGTTTAAGTGCGAAGAACAAGATATTCAATAAGGTAACACACAAAATGTTAAAATTGCTCCTTTGGACGTAATATAAAATCTGAAAAATTTCAGATTTTTTTATTATTTATTTTATCTTTGTTGTTTCTCGAAACTTTTAAAAACAAATGATTTTATTGCGCTTACGATTAATTATTTCAAAGAAATTTAGTTTTGCTTCTTTTGCTCACGGACATGTAATAATTGAACAAAAAACTATATAAAAATTTAAAACTCTTTCTAACTTATATTTCTACAGTCTAATAAAAGAAAGAATATTAAATAAATTCCTTCTTTTGTGAAGTTTTAAAGCCAATGAATAAACAAAAATAAATCTTGACAGGAACTGTCTGTGAAAGTTGAAATTGGCTCTTTTATATTTTCTGAGGATTAGGGACTCACAAATATTTTTACTTGACGGGTTTTATACTTGGAAATAGAATAGTAAGAAAATTTTTGAAAAATACGTAGACAAAAGGAACACATTTATTGCATTTTTAATATAGAGAAATTGCGTGTTTTGTTTTTAAGCTTACATCGAACGTCACTTTTTAGAGTTCTACAGAAATATCAGAAATCTTTTAAGAAGAAAATTTCTTAAGTTTAAATATCTCAGATCTTAACATTCGTAAGTTAATGTCACATAATGTTAAATGTCACATATTTTAAAATATTTTGTAATCAGTTTTAATTTTTACTAACTTTAATAAAAGTACTGAATTAGGATTTTCAACTTCATTGACCAAGTGTTGATACAAGCTGGAGTTTTCCTCTTTTCTAAAGCTTTAAGAAGAGAGTCAGCGTATTTTCAATCTATAATTCAATTTTACTTCCTTGTACGAAGTAAAAAGGAAGTATTGTAATTGCGAAAAATTTCGGGTATCATATTTCAACGGTAATATCTATTTTGAGCGTTATTGAATACAATTTAACGATGTTTTTGAGAGACATTCGTACTTGAAGAACAGAATAAAGGATTTGTTTTCCTCCAAAAAAATTATAAAACTGACTTAAAATGGATTCTAAAGAGATTTTGTTTCTTCGCGCCGCGAACAAAATCCGCATACGTGTAATATCCAATACATACGTACGTACGTATGTATGTGTATATCTCCCATAACTCAAAAACGAATAGCTTTAGAAAGTTGAAATTTTATATATATGAGTACTATAACATGCCGAGGTGCACCTCCTATTTTGGTTGCAATCGGCCTGACCAAAGGTACATAAATTTATATACATATATATATCCACTTTGTCACTCAGGTCATTAGCTCAGTTTTTTTAATCTTATATGTTGGTAAATTGCGCATTTTTTGTTTTAAAAATGATTGAATTATGTTGTTCTTATCTTCCCGTTGAGGTTTTTATGCCTTTAGTAAATCTGCATGCAAGATTTGCAGAAGTATCAACAATTTAAAAGTTGTTTAAGTGCGGCTAAGGCTAATCATTTTTCTCATGGCGGACATATTTGTTTACATTTGAAACTTAGGAGAGTATTGGATTCGTTGCCGATCTAGAGAAACTAAGCTTCCCAACAACAAAGATAACGCCTTACTTTATTATTGCGAATTAAATCATGCTCAATCCATTCTGGAATTTATTAGAGGAAATAAGTGTTTAAGATTTACTTCGTAATTTTTAACGTAGCTATTTTGAGTTTTTATGTATTTTTGCCTTGTCGCGAAGTGAGAACTGAATTAATTGAATGAGAAGTAGTGAATCGTCTGTGAAAAACTGTTTCTTTTTTCTTTCTTTCTTTTTTTTCTTCTTTTGTTTGTTTAATTTCTTTTACACGTCATTTTAGTTTTATTATAGTATTTGAACAGAATATGTGGCAACGATTAGGTAATTCTCTAGCTGATATGCATAATTTTTGTGCATTATGATGAGTTATAAAATCAATGAGATAAGTGAAGCTAGCGCCAGATTGTCGCTGTGGTAAACAAATATAGTGAATTTTAAAGAGCGAATTTATTCTATTATGGCTTATGCGCTATCGATGACGTAGATTTAGTTCAATGCAAGAAATTTAAATGAAATGCAAAATGCGTATAATTTAATATTCCGTGCAAGGGAATCATGTGACGTACACTTCAGACTTTTTAAATTAGGTACAATTTCGTAAGCTAACTCTTAATTTTCATACGTGCATAGATTTGCATTTATCGACTTCATCTTATTAGTTAGTTGTGCTTATTTATTTATAATAATAATGTAATTTATCCTTAAATTAAATAGTGGTTCAAACTTCTTACACTACAGGTTCTCTTTCTTTCGACTTTAACTTAAATTCTAAGTACTAATTGCTTAAAACAAAAGGAAAATCAGACTCAGTTTACTTGAAGTATGATTGGTAGATACGAATTTAGACTCTATCTACCGGGATAAACAGGCGTATTAGTGTAGAATGAGAATATTACGATATCGCTGAAATATTTAGAAGGTGACGAAGAGCATCTGATGTGGCACATATTTGCTACAACAAGGTAACTTACAAAAGCTATGAAAGTGTAAAGTATTTTTTATTCGGAGGCGGATTAATTCCGTTTTGTATTCACCGGCGCTGTTCTAAAGAACGCGTTTTTACTGCAAATGATGGAAATAATGCTATGATAAACAATTAAAGTAAAACAAGCTATCTGCAGAAGATAGAAAAAAAAGGACTTGAGATAACAAGACTGGCAGCAGATCATACTATAATATCTGGCAATTTTTGTCATCCACATCAGTACAGCATTATCTGTAATCGTGTGTATATACAGTATAGAAAATACGTTTAATCGACATTTTAATCGAATCTGACGTCAGTGACACTTTTGCTGTTTAAATCTTAGAAAATCGAAGCCTTCCCTAACTTGTATGCTTAAAGTACCGAAACGCCCGTCCCCTTCCATTATCCGTCCCGTCCATTTCCTCCCATCTGCTCCACTAACGCACAAAGAAGTGTGAAGATTTCAAATGACATCCTTTCCATTTCCTAACAAAGAAGCTTCGATTAGCCTTTTAGGGCAATTACTCTGCAATAAATTGATACAATGCATTTGGAGAAACTGTAGCTGCTGCTGCATACTTTAAGAGGACTGAAGAAATTAACATCGCAATCTCGGCTGTTTCGGACGGCTTTGGTCGTTTGAAATCAAGGCTATTTCGAGCGTTTTGGCCTTCTGATTAATGTGATATATGACTTAGACTGTGAACATGTAATAATATTTATTTTCTTGCTCTTTAAAATGCGTTCTTTTTGTTTGGAATATAGATTCTATTTCTGTAACCAAATGATCATAATCTCCATATGAAATTGTTCTAAAATGCAGTTAAATTTATAACACTTTTGCAACAGTTTTTTTTCTGTTCATTTTGTGTTAATATTTTACTGGTGGCACTAATATGGGTTATTCCCAATTCATGTGCGTTTTTGAGTGATCTTTCGATTAATCCTGATTTTTCATTAACTGATGATGCTGTGCCCGGTTTTATGCAAAAATTCCAGTGTTAGCTGTATTGCTGTTCCATTGAACACCACTAAGTTATGCAACAGTTGAATGTTAATAAAGGAAATTATCTTCGAAAACATAATTAACTAACAGACATATCTTTACAAATTAAGCTCCTGGGAAATGGAATGTAAATTTCAATAAACTTGTAATTGATTATAGTATTTCTCCCCTACCGTGCTACAGTCAGCACACTTAGCCAGTTATTTATAGATGCTATGTCTGATTCCAAAATAACTTTTTCCCTTTCAACTATTGATTCTCAAACTGTTTTAGTCAAGGGGAGTTTTTTGGGATGAAGGGTTACGTATAATCAGGTTTTTGTACATGCGGGAAAGAGGTAGTAATGCAAAAATACTTCTCCTTATTGCTGTTATAGTGTAATGGTTGATGTAATGGAACCGGTTGTTAGGAGATCTGACTGGAGATAATGCGAGGGATATAGTTCTTATTCAAATATTTGAGAGTTCTGTACATGTAAAGCTCTTCAGAAAGCACAGTGAGTGAAGAATACTAAACAGTGAGATTTAACAGACCAACAAAATGTTTTTATAATATCTGACACGAAGAGCTAAGAGCTCTGAGGATGTTATTAGAATATTCTATTACTCACTACATGCACATTTGCGCAGCAGCTGTAGCAATTAAAACAAGAAAAATAAGTTTATTTAAGACATTATCTGTTATACCAGAGGTAAAAAATACTTAGCGGTGATTTCCGCTAAGGATTTTGTGCAGTGCTACTTGCATTTATTTCCCACTGCATTGTGTAAATCTTCAGTAATGAATACGACAGCAAAACAATTATATGAGCCAAT
>KK121204.1:142773-182868 GCA_000611955.2 Stegodyphus mimosarum
AAACTCATTAAAGCAGGGATCTAATGCATGCCAAAGTCTCAGTGCGAGATTTAATTAACATTCTTCTCATTCAGCAAGGAAAGAAAAGAATGAAGTTGGTTGTAATTAAGTAAATCTAATGTACTCATTTAGTAACATCCCAATAGGTCAAGGTTACGTAGATTCTCTTGGTTAGATTCTCTTATATTTGGGTGTGTTACTTTAAAACTTCAAGAAATAAATAAAAACACGTATTTTCTACTGATAATTTGAATTTTTATACTTTTTAATTCAGCAAGGAAAGAAAAGAATGAAGTTGGTTGTAATTAAGTAAATCTAATGTACTCATTTAGTAACATCCCAATAGGTCAAGGTTACGTAGATTCTCTTGGTTAGATTCTCTTATATTTGGGTGTGTTACTTTAAAACTTCAAGAAATAAATAAAAACACGTATTTTCTACTGATAATTTGAATTTTTATACTTTTTATATTTCAAAAAAATTCCTGTTTGGTTTCAAGCTCATATGTTAGCTTAAACCTTAAAAAATTTAAAATATGTAAAATAAAAGTGTTTCAGTTCATTTGCTGTTAAAATTGCTCTTTAAAAAATTATCACCGTTAATCTCCAAATTCGTAAAACTGAGAGTTATTGCTTTCCACAGACTATAAAAAAAGCCTGTCTACTTTAAGTCTGTTGTCTTCGAGACACTATGGCTGTCAGTTCAGATAGCTTTTAGACTGGTACCCCTAAGTTAGTTAGCATCTTCAGTTATTGATAGTTGAATAAACGGCTTTCTCCTTGTAAGGTACTTCTTGCTCCTTCCAGCATATTTTCGTGATGTAACGGAAACACACTCAGCGCGTATTCGAAAGGACTAGGTTCGAGTCCCGGTGAGGGCATTACTCATTTTTCACGTCTCCTCCTTCAAAATAGCCTAATAACTCTACCCCCTTTAAATGTACAAAATCGGTTTATTGCTGTGGTATATCTTAGATGCCGCAATGATTCGTATGGTATTAAATAACATCTGACAACCGAATATTATGGTTACAGCCGAAAACATCGTGGACGAAGACGTCGCGGTGAAAACAACGCAAGGCGGAAGCGTCGTGGTACAAAACATCGTGGGAGAAAATAAAGCAAAGAGAAAACACTGCAGTTCTAAAACGTCGTGGTACAAAATATCGTTGTCGAAAATAAAGCGGTTCAAAAACTTCGCAATTTAAAAACATCGTCGTCGAAAATATCGTGGTAAAAAATAAAGTACTTACAAATCATCGCATGACGATAGCGTCGCAGACATGCTTTTTCAGGCATTAATAATTGTTAATAGATATTCGCATAATGATTTATAAGAGCAAGGTGGAAAGAAGGATAATTTTTACTTTCATATTTTTAATAATTAATATTTTTAAAAAAAAACAAGAACTAATTTTCATTATAAGAGTATCAGATTAACAAAAGTGAAGGAAATAATATCATAATTATCAATTTATATATATAAATTCATGCAGTTACTCATCTTTCTTTTTCTATTCTTTTTTAAATTATACTTTTCATGAAAAATTACCAGTAAAATTTTATAAAAAAATAATTTATTAATGACTTTTGTTAGTTAACTATGCCAGTTTAAAATTAAGTGCTATAAGTTGTATTAATTTTCTATGCTTAAATTTCCATGTTACATTTTAAGCAAATATTTATTAGTTAATAAAAAATATAAAAGTGAAAATTATCCTTCTTTCCATCTTGCGCTCACAAATCATTATGCGAGTTCTTACAATTATTAAACAATCATTAAATTTTACTATTATTAAAGACTGAAAAACGCATGTCTGAGATGTTATCATCATGCAATGATTTTTATATACTTTATTTTTTACCGCGATATTTTCGACGGTGATGCTTTTAAACTGTGAAGTTTTTAAACCGCTTTATTTTCGACGGCGATGTTTTGTACCATGATGTTTTAGAACTGCGATGTTTTCTCTTTGCTTTATTTCCTCCTAGGATGTTTTGTACCACGACGTCTTCGCCTTGCGTCGTTTTCTCCGCGACATTTTCGTACGCGATGTTTTTGCCGCGATATTATCGGCGGACACCGACTGTTATATCATTGGGCTCTGGTTTGGCATGGAGGTATTTAATATATAATTCAGCTGATCGTCCTGCAAAAGACTGGTGATAAGTGAAGAATGGTTGGAGATCCTTGGATCTGACCCCAGAGAGTTCTCCATAAAATTACAGAAAATTCGTGCTGTTCACGGCAACAATTAGATCATGGACCTGACCTAGGCAAATATCTGAAGGTCAGGAGAATAAAAAACAACAGCAAAGATATATCGGTGAACTTTCATATTTCGCTTGCACCCTATGATTATGTTCGTCTTCTAGTATTTCTTGTGAACTGACATCTTAAAAAAAGATATGCATTCGAAATGGTCTGACCTTAATCTAACTTTGGATAGGTAAGAAGCTTTAGGAAGGCAATATGCCGCTTTCTTTCTGCTTCTAAAAAGTATCGAAGATCCTTGTAGATGCAATGAATATTATTAATGTTTGAGTTCAAAAATAAAATTACCAGTGATATGTGTTAATATTTATTACGTCCTACATTATTGTAAATTAAATCCTTTTGAGGTACCTAGTCTGTTTCATTTTGAGAACTTTCTCCAACTTTGCGTCAAAGTTTCATAAAAGTTGAGTATTTCGTATAAAATAATTTTGAAATTTTCTCTGTTTCTTCTCATACATTTGTCCTATTTTTAAGATTTTCTAGTTTTCATCTTTAATTGGTATTGAGACCAGTGTAAGTTACTTAATTACATTATCCAAATTTAAGCTAACCTCCATTAGTAGGTTAAAAAAATATTCTAGCAGAATAACAATATTCTGCCTTTTTATATCTGGAATCTGCTATTCGGTTGAAATATTCCATTTATTTCAATAGCCTTTGTGATTCATGCACTAATGTTTCCTATTTTTGTCTTCATGTTCTTTCGGTTGTCTTAAAAATGAAAGATTCACCTCGAAATAGATAAATTTAAAGTTTCAAGTAAAAAATCACATATAATGTATACGCTCTTAAGGGGACTCGTACATCTTAAAACCTTTAAGATCTTCGAATATGTTACTGTTGCAATACCTGGGATAATTTATTTATTTTAAAGGAAATTACTTCCAACTTTTTACAGCTGACTACATAATATAGTTGCTGTAGGAACTACTAACCAGAAAGTTTGTGTTGCCACAAATATTTTTATAATTGAATCTGCTTTGTGACAAAAAAGTTTATGCATTCACGTCATGTTTCCACATTGTGTGCATGATATTTTAAAAATGGCTAATGGTACACACTTGAAATTTGATGGAATTAATTCTTTGTATGGGCACTATTGTCCAACTGAAGCAAAAAACTGATGAATATCTTAATGTTAAAATATTATATTCACGAAAACTTTACATATTATTTTTAATAAAATACATTTTATAAACTCAACTCCAAATAAAATAATAATTTAACGTGAAATTCTTATGATTTTTCGTTCACAGTAGTTTTCAAATATTATAAAAGTTATATATTAAATATAGAAATAAACTATTCAACATAATGTTTTAAACTGTGCGCGCAAGGTGGAAACATGACATGAACGCATAAAAAATTTTGTCACGAAGCAGGTTAAATTATTATACTATTTGTGGCAACACAAATATCCCATTTCTTGCAACAGTTATCCCATTTCTTGCAACAGTTATCCCATTTCTTGCAACAGTAACATACTCGAAGATCGTAGGGCTTTAAGGTGTACGAGCCTCCTTAACTTATTAGATCATGATCTATTATTCTCTATCATATATTTATTGTGCACCAATGCATTAATGCCCTTTTATGGGGCATTTCGTTAAGGTCAGGCTGTGTTCTACTATTAATTCATTTAGTGTCTGTCGTAACTCCATATCTCATGTAATTTCTCCTGAAAATAAAAAAAAAATATTCGGTAGTGCTTATGTTTTGATCAGATTGTTGCTAAGACACTTACTTAGCTTGAGCTAGCTCTAACTTCGTTTCCTCCTCTTCATCGATTTCTGTACTAGAGAAAACTTTTGATATTGCAGCTCTTCTGATAAGAGTGTGAAAGTAAATATTGGCTTGGAACATTGCTCTCAGATGTTATACTTCTTTATCCTACCTACCCAAGTCTGGTTCCTCACGTATTGAATCTTCAGCTTAATTCATGATGAAAACTCTATTAAATTACTACGTTCGCCTGGCTGTAAATATACCCAGATAGGTAAATTTTAGCAGTATATGTATTCTAATATTACGCTTTTAATGTATTGAATAGCTGTAAGGAAAATAATAATGGTTTTGTTTAAACTAGAGAAGCGCTTTTCAGCATACTAAAAATTAGCTGCTAACTAAATTAAAAGTGGAGTTTTGCATAAATTCTGAGACATTACCACAGTAAATAAGGAAAATCCTTGCATACCGTAAAGCGATTTGCATAATCAGTTTTAAATAATTTTTTACTGATCAGTCAATAGGAATTTCATTTTTCAAATTGTTTTTATGGTTCTTTTTTAAAATTGGAAACAGGAAAGAAAATATTGAGTTTTAGTGATGTAGAACTGCGGCGATACGTAAAGTGTTAATCAAGCATGTATATTTTTTAAGCATTTGAGTAATTAAATAACGCAGAAAAAAATTCAAAAAAAAACATCCCTCACATATAAAATGAAATATTGATATATTTTGAAAGGGATAAAATACAAAATTACAATTTTTTAATGAAGCACATGATTTAGTACACTTTATTTTTTAACTTTGTAAGGTTTTTCATTTAATAAATATCACATTATTCTTTTAAGTTAAATTTTTCCTTTACGTCTACTGTTTCGTCTGTTCAACTATAATCTACGTTCTTCACTGTTACTATGAGCTGGTGAGCGGCTTTGATTGAAATTAAGTTAGTAGTCACAAGATCTAGAAGCATATTATAAGGCTTTAAACTTAAGCCTTGACTTCTAAATAATTGGAATCATAATTGTTTGTTCAACCTATAAGAAGCGGAACTTAATTTCGTTAATTGTTTTAGATTTTTGTAACAAAGCAATGTTTCTAGTTAGTTACATTGCTATAATTATTTAATGTGCTGTTATTGAAAGGTAAAGACCGAACGGCAGTTTGCCAAACAGTCTAAGAAGATTAAACTAATGTTAAACTAAGCCAACTTTAATTTGGTATAATAAAATTTGCAACTATTTTCTTGTAACGATAAAACATTATAATTTTACTTCATGCTATTTTGTTTGGAAAAAAGGGCGATGGCTGCAACTACAATTTGCACAGCATATGAGAATTAAGGAACGTTGACGGAAATTTGAGACACTTGAAGTAAAAGGTGCCCTACAGCTTTCTTTTCTTTGTTATTTTTCTAACTGAATATGGACTTTTTTATAAATAACCCATTTTGTTACATTGAAACGTATCAGACTTTCCATGTGCTTGCTATCGTTGCATAAGTGATGAGCATGCTCAGCTAGGAAGTAAAAGATAAGTTATTCAAATACACGAAAGAAAAGTTGATATTTCACGTTTCCTTCTCCAGAAACCTAATGGGTCTCAATAGGAGTGCCCATAATAAAATTTATTGGAATCTTCATCACATGCAGTGTGCTCATACGGAGAAGGTGTTTAACACGTCCAGATTGCAAGTGAAAGATACGTGATTGGCAAGGACAAAATTGTTTCCTCATCCTGCAGAATCTTACTGATCTCAACAACAGCGCCCAAACTAAAGTGTGGTGGTAAATAGCTCATCACCGCCAACATTAGGACAAAGGACAGAAATAATTGTACTAAAATTGTACTTTACATTTAGCAACTGAAATGTCCGTGGTTGGAATGGTGCGGACACAACTGATTCTTACGGTTTCCCATTTAGAAAACTTTTTGATCTACTGAAGGAAAGAATCTTGCATAGCATGGATTTTGGACAGGCTTGTAGTACCATTTCTGTTGTAAATCGCGTCGTAGAATATGATGAGTATGTATGAATCATAGAGTATGTACGAGTAAAATTTTACTTATTCCAATAAAATATACATCTAAGACCAGATGGATAAGAAATAAAAAACACAGTTATGAAAGCAAGATGGATTTATCCATGAGCCAGTATCACTTTCAGTGAAATCATTTATTTTTCTATTTTAAATTTATGAAAGTCACGTGGCATACGAATTGTGAAATCCAATGCTTCAAATAGTCTGAAATCATGAATAAATATTTAAAATAGGAATTTTAAACCCTTTTATCGAATTTCCACTTCAAAATATGCAACATAATATGATGGCAATTCAAATGTTTTCCACTGACGTTCTCATATTTTATGTAGGAAACATGGATATTAAATGTTCCATGCGTGGGCTGTAATTTATTTGTTTTATACACGTAACATAAACTTGTTTTCAAATACGATTTTCAGAAAAATCACTTTTACTGGTTTATGGACAAAACCTAATAAATAATTTAAGACTCAGGATTGAATGTTTTAATAGTAATTTTGTTTAACGTAACTAAATTAATGTTAGCTGATCTAATCTCCTTAGTTTCCTTACTTAAACCTCCAACACTTTTAAGGTATTGACCCAGGTATTGAAGGGAATATGGAATTCCGCATACTCACCCCCAGAAAAGAACAGTTCTATATCTCTGCTGGGCCAATTGATGAAATTTAACATAGGTATTTTTACACGAAATTGGACTTTTTCTGAAATGACATACAACGTTTTTACCATATCTTGATTCTCAAATTATGCCTAAATATTAGATTTTATAAAATTTGGTGCGAAAGTTATGGAGAAATGCAAAATTTTATCTGAACACATTTTTTCAGTTTGCGGCAAGAGTAATTCACTCGACGAACTTCTTAATTTATAGCAACCTCTTTTCCTTTCCTTTTTTTATTGTATACTAGCGGAAAAAAGGTCACGCTCACATTTGGCGCCATTATCGCTCGCAATGAAAATGCAAAATTTCAAAACATGCCAATGTGTAAATTTTCTATATCTTAAAAACTCGTAAAAAAAAAGGTCTAATTTTTTGCAAGTGTGCCTAGAAATACATATACTTTATGATGTTAAAGCATTTGTAGGTTATAATACAAAACGTTTTTCGAAAAATTTATAGAACCTTTTTTTAAAAATAGAAATTTTAAAATAAATTCATAGAAAATGTGCGAATTATATTTGGATTAAGCTCAAATTTCGAATTCTGGGGGAAGGAATAAAGAAAGTTTAATTTTGAATCAAAAACTCTAATTTTTTACAGAAGTGCTCAGAAATACATCTATTTTAAGATGATGGCAAAAATTTTGCAGTTTATAATTCAACACGTTTTTCGAAGAATTTATAAAAATTATTTAAAGATACAAATTTTAAAAATAAATTAAAAACATATGGCGAATTTTATTTAGAATGAACGAACCTAAATTTCGAAATAAGAAATGAGGAATCAAATAAGTTTAATAAAAAAGAGATATTAATAAGTATATACCAAATTCAATTAATATTGAGGAGCTAAAATTTGCAGAGCTAATTTTTTAAAACCTACTCGTGCGATTTTTACAAAACTTGGCAGATTGGAATAATTTGAGTCGTAAAAACGCAGTATAGAAAAAACTGGCATGTCATTTCAGAAAAGTCCGATTTCGTGACGAAATACCTATATTACAAAACAGCTATATATAAATCTAATACATATCCTAAGTCGCGCTTTCGAGGTAGGAAAACCACAAGTTGAATTTCTTCAATCGGCCCAGTAGAAATGGAGATATAGAACTGTCCTTTTTTTTTCGCAGTGTACATAACTCTAACGCATGTACTTGACAGTTACTAGACCTCATCTGTTAAATAAGCTGATTGTAAAGCTTCAAAATTGCCGTTATTTGGTTTTTATGCTGAGAAATGTGGCTTTCTTTACTCAGTTTTGCAAAAAACATAGAATAAAGTGTCCCAGTCTGTATTTGAGCAACCATGCCAACAGTATTTTATCATAACGAATGAAATTATTCAATATATTTTGCTGGAACGGATGAGAGAGGTATGTTTGTAAAAGTAAGGTAAAACTGAGGTTGAATTTTGCGTTAAACATGAGAAGAACGCTAGACACTTGAAATATTATCACATCCTAGAATTAAAAAGCACTATACCGTTTTTCAGTATTTAAGTGGTAGAGGTACACTGCGAAAACAAATGGGGCTATTCTATATCTCCCGTTCTACTGGGCCGATTGACAAACTTCAAATTGCGTTTTTCATGTCTCGAAAGCATGATTTAAGATTTGTATTAGATTTATATATAGCATTTTTCAAATATAGGTATTTTGACACAAAATCGGACTTTTTCTGAAGTGAGATGCCAATGTTTTCCATATTTTCATTTTACGGCTCAAATTAAATTACCAGTTATGTCAAACTGCCAATTTTGTATAAATCGCACTAGTAGTTTTTCGAAAATAAGCTCTAAAAATGTTAGCCTCTCAATGTTAATTGAATTTGATATATATTTATTAATATCTCTTTTTTATGAAACGTATTGGATTCCTTCTTACACAGTTCGAAATTTAGGTTCTTTCCAAACAAAATTCGCCCATTTTCTATGATTTAGTTTTAAAATTTGTATTTTTAAATAATTTTTATAAATGTTTCGAAAAGACTTTTGAATTATAACCTATGAAATTTTTACAAGCATATTAAAGCAGATGTATTTCGAAGCATACCTGCAAAAATTGGAGCTTTTTATTCAAAATTTCCGAAGATGTGCGTGAATTTATATATAGGCGCATTATGAAATTTGGCATATTTGTTGAAAGCAATAATAACGAAAATGTGGTTTACGCACTTTGTTAAAATTATTTGAAAGTAGAAGGATGATGACCTTTTTTCCTCTCAACCACAATGTAAAAGGGCAGGAACGATGTGACTTTTTTCCCTCCGCTGCACAATGGAAGGGAAGTAAAATAGGTTGCCTCATATTAAGAAGTTCTCCAAGTGAATTATTCTTGGCTCAAACTGAAAAAAATTCGCCAAGGTAAATTTATGAATTTTTTTGTAAATTTCTAGCCACATTTTACAAAATTTAATATTTAAGCATAATTTTAGTGGCAGAATCGAAATATGGGAAAATATTTGCTATATTATTTCAGAAAAGCCCGATTTTGTGTCAAAATACTATGTTAGAATGATTGTATATATAAATCTAATATATATCCTAAGTCGCGCTTTCGAGACACGAAACACGCAGTTTGAATTTCGTCAATAGGCCCACTAGAACGGAAGATATAGAAATGTCCCCCCCCCCTTTTTTTCACAGTGTACGCCACTGATGGCGATGCGACTCGAGTAATCATTAAAGCAAATTCTTGCAGGCTATCCACTACGATTACGGATGTCAACTATGCCAACCCATGGATAGGTGGTGAAAGGTTATTACTATGGCAATATTCGAGAAACTCATTTAAGTAAAACCATAAGGAAGAATACATTGAATTTACTTAGGAAACTGGTTTTCTCCTGGTCAATGCTCTGTCGCATATTGTTGCTGTGGAAATGGCAACACTGTTTGAAATCGATGAAAGACTCTTTGTTGTTCAAACTTAGCATTCTGTGATTTCCGGTGGTTCCAACTATTGAAACGGCAACTGCTTCGAAAGAGATTATTTATAGACGAAAGACATAGTTTTAGTGCTAAAAGAGATGTCACAAAGCCATCTATTTCATGATTTCGAATCGTTTACAAAAAGCTCAATAGATTTTAATTAAATCTGAAGGACTTAGAAACGAATGCCACTATGATACTCATACAATCATCTAACTCTTAAGAATTGATTCAAACTTAAAAGTATTGCACCAACTGACGTATATTTCAGCTATCGCTGTTTATGGTATGTAACACAACTCTACTAAACAAATGATCTGTAACCACCCTTCTTAATTGCTATGTGTATTAAAGGTATAGTAATATTATTGATTGCGAATTAGTTTATTATTAAATGCAACACATATTTTCATTAAATTTATAAGGTATTTTCCCCCCTTCTTCTCATGCCTTCGTGGTGTAGTGGTCTGCATGCTCGACGCGTAACCGAGAGGTCCGTGGTTTGATTCCCGGCAAAGGCTTTGCTCAGTTTTCCTTCTTCGACTTCCAAAAAAATCCTAATGTCTCTACAACTGGCGCCCGAACTAAAAAGGTGGTGGACGATTATTCTCCACCACTGGGATTTGGCGATTGGATCCCTAAAAATCCCAGTCGCCCTTTAAGGGGGGAAGTATATAAGGTATTTCTTCCCCCTTCTTCGCATGCCTTCGCGATGTAGTGGTTTGCATGCTCGACGTGTAACCGAGAGGTCCGTGGTTCGATTCCGGGTGAGGGCGTTGCTTATTTTTAATTCTTCTGCTTCCAAAAAAATCCTAATATCTCCATAAATTAACATTAAAAATCAGTATTTACTTATTAATTGAATGCACCTGCACGATCTATTTTCTAGAGCTTCATGAAGTTCTATTTTCTGGAGCTTCACAAACAAGGAGAGTTTTATTAAGTGCCTGTAGATGACTGTTCCAGCAGATTGTTAGGTTATATGAGTTATGGCAAAGCATACATAGGCTATCCGCCTAAAGAGGAAGATGCTTTTGTGGAGAACGTTCTAAGGGATGGCTGGTATTCCCATTACAGTAGAAAAAACTACGAAAAGTCCTATCCAACCAGACCGTTCGCTGAGATATAAACTAGGGTCAATTTAATAATACTAGCGATCTTATTCCTCAGCAATTGGTGAATGGCGAATGTAGAAAAATGGTCTTATGTTCCAACTGATATTATCTTGCATATTTTTTGAGTGAACTCCAACTTGCAGTATAATGATATTAACTATGAAACAGACCTCTGTTAAATATAATACATAATTTCAAAAAGTAGATAAAACATACTGCTTTTTATAAGCGGGCGCATCTTCCGAACTATTTTCCGTAGCTTCAGATAGAATGAAGAAATATAATATTATAAAAGTATCTTAAAATGTCATGCAGATAAATGGCATTATTTTCTATCCGACATAATCCTGTATAAACATTGCACTGATGATTCTAATTCTGAAATAAATATCTGTACTTAATACTATCCATAGTTTTAATAAACAGTTAAACCACATTTTTTTATAAGTGCATTTACCTCCTCGAACTGCTTTATAGTTTCAGGGAAATAAGCATAATACTATTAAGGAGAAATGTTTGAAGATAAGAGTTGCCGGCAGAAAACAGATATTAATTTCTATCCGAAACTATCCTGCTTAATTAATGTGTGAATTTCAACCTGTAGTAATAGTGTTAATTATGAATTACGTCTTTATTTGATACAAAGCTTATTTGCAGTAAAGACGCTAATGAAGCTTTGTTGCAAGCGAACTGCTTGTGGAGGAAATATTTCGAATAAAAATTAAAACGTCAACATTTGTTAAGCAACAGTGCGGGTGTTTAACTGAATGCGGCAAAGCATCTAAGGATAAGGATGCCTTCATGGAGGACTTTCTATAGGAACTACTTTATATTCAGGGAAGAAAAATCACGAAGAAGATGGCCATACATCTAGATTGTTTGCTAGAATTCGAATCCGAAACAATCTGCCAGTGTCCAAAAAACGTTTTAACTACCCGGTTACTGCTACGCCAAAAACCTATTTCCTTTTTCTAGTCATGCAGTAATTCTAAATGTCATTATGAAATAAATGTAATTAAAGCTACATTAACCGTAGTCGTAACTATAAACTAACTATAAATTTGCTCAATCAATAAAAGATAGCTCAAATTTTAACGATAAATTAAAGATCTTATGCTTCGTTGAATGACAATATTCAGAGAAACTGCTATACGCGAAAGCACTTGAAACTTTAGTTAATATCTTACATTTCACACACTGGCAGAACTTATCGACTGCGTGTAGATTATTTCCATTTATTTCGTCTGGCAATTTCCGACGCATGATCGTGTTTGTAAATTCTATTTTCGAGGACAATATTTTATATCATAAGTAAAAGCAATACGTCTTCCTCAAGGTGTATTAAACCGCGAGTTAGTAAATAAATAAAAATTATATGCCCTCCTCAAAGTGTAACGGAACGCAAGTACAGGCAAATTTAATTATAATTATATTATAAGTCTAGTTAAGATACATGCAGTACAATTTTAATTGTAGCTCCAATTTTATTACGGTAGTAAATGTAATATAATTTCAACTGTAAATAAAGCAGTTACAACTCTGTCGTAATTTAATTAACTGCAATTACAGTTACATCTTATATGAATTATCTGCAATTGCAATTGAATTGTAATTACAATTACAGTTACATTGTAATTACATTTACAGTTATATAGCACAATTACACTGTAATTGCAATTATAGTTATATAGTACAATTACATTGTAATTGAACTAAGTGCAACTGCCATTACATTGTGATTCAATTAACGGCAATTACAATTACGTTTGTAACTGTACAATTTGTAATACAATTACAGTGTAATTAAATTAACTGCAATTGCCCGATTTATTATTACAACTATGTTGTAATTGCTTAAATTGTAATTGCAATTACATTGTAATTGTAGCCAAATCAACATGGTAATTGACAGTATAAGTAATTGTAATCACAGTTTAATTAATTACATCGTAATTGAATAACTTACATCTACAATTATATTATTGTTGAATTATTAATCAGGTTCATTGTAAATGAATTATGCCTAACTTTGCGCTACATAAGCAGTGTTCAACGGTCTTTCCCACTCGGATGTTAATCAGCTCTAAACAAAAAGGAAGATAACTTTAAAACGTGACCTTGAAAAATGAAAAACCGCACAAACGAATTTCGAAATTTGATGTTGAAAAAAATTAGTTAAAATATGTTAGCCAGAAGATGGGACATTTTAACGTTTGAAAAATATTTTTCATTAATGAATATGTGTATGTCATTCAGGATTTGATATAGTGCGTTTTAACTAACAATCATCGAAATTATGATTATAAAATTCAGTTTGAATTTAAAGCTCAAAACATTAAACTTCAAAACTTTAAGCGGAAAATGCTGAAGTGTGTAAGAGATCGTTCTTTTATATTGAATTTCCATACTTATAAAAACAGCGAGGTGAAGACTTTTTTTGCCACTCAGAAAACTGAAATTAAAATAGCTCCTTTTTCAGGTGCACTTTCACTGGTATTAATTTAATTAAACTACCAGCTAGAAATCGGGGCGTTTGAACAAGAAATAAAACCAAAACAAAAACTGGACCAGAAATAGCTTTTACAAGATTAAAATATTTAGGAAAAAAACTCTGACTTATAAGGAATCCACTTATTAAGTGTTTTACGAAAAGTATTTTTAAGAATAAGCCTGATTTTCAGTTTTTATTTATGCATTGAAAGCAAAGAGCTTAAAATGGCTTAGAGAAGTTATTTAAGAAATCGATTGCCTACGTTCGTTTATATATTGCATCAAAATAGCTTCGAATTACATGTAACTTGAAGCATGATATTCTTTGCAAGGGAAGCTGCCTTTCAAACATGCACACCATTTGTGCATTTACTAAAATTAAAGCATTTATTACATAAATTCAGGAAGCGTTCATGAACAAAGACATAATATGTGTATCTTACGCAGAATAAAGACACTATATCATGATGTTCAATATGTTTATACACGATGTCTTCTATAACCCTGCAATGAGGGACATAAAAGCAAAATTAAAATTATACAAAAATTTAAAAACCTAGAGGTAACTATTCCCTTGTATGCATTTGATTTACATTGCCCTCCAAAAGTTAAGGAAGAGCTTATTTTTTGTGTCTAATTTGAGAATGAAGCAACATAGAAACAAGAAACAAGACATGTTCACTAAGCAGTTCTTTAATGAATGCGATATAGGATGTTTCTAAAGTTTAACACAAACATGAACTACATTAAAAAATTGCACTCTTGGCAGAGAAATCCAGTCTTTGGAAAACAGTATATCACAGCTTTCTGGAAAAAAATGGGAGATAACATTACAAAAATGGGTTCTAATAAGGAATGCGTTCACTCTTAGCTGCAATACAGTGGCGGCAACGACGGTCCAGGCAGTCAATTAAGCAGCCGGTCAGTGAAATGAGAAACAACGACCATACACGGAGTAATCCTTTCTGAAACTCATAGATCGACCTTTGAGGAGGATATAAAGCAGCAAGTCTCCAGAGGTAGTCCAAAGATGCTCTATCGGATTCAGGTCTGGGGATTGAGCTAGCTTTCCATCCACTTCATACCGTGACCTTTAAGATATTCTTCAGCAGCCCCAACTCGGTGCGGATGCACATTGTCGTCCATCAGAAGAAATCCAGGACCAATAGAAGCGGAATGTGGGCGGACATATTTATCAAATATCTCGTCTCGATATCTCACACCGGTCAAAGTTCCTCCATGGAACACATGCAACTCTATGTGATAAC
Organism: Stegodyphus mimosarum; assembly: GCA_000611955.2. Lineage (NCBI taxonomy): Eukaryota > Metazoa > Arthropoda > Arachnida > Araneae > Eresidae > Stegodyphus > Stegodyphus mimosarum. The sequence continues at coordinate 157,285 of KK121204.1, forward strand.
CGAGAGAAATCCCAGCCAAGACCATTATTCCACCATTTCTGTAACTGTGACTTTCCACAACTTGGGATTGGTTTATTTGGTGCATTGTTCCCTCCAGATCAGTTGACGATGTGAATCACTCTCCAATGTGAACCTGGACTCGTCTGTGAAGAGAACAGATGCCGATATTGATTTGTAAAGGAGACGTGTTGCCTTGCCTAACATAAACGGGCACTTCTGTATTCTCGGGTCAGGGGACACAAACAACTGGTCGTCTCGTATACAGCCGAGATTGTTATTACGGTTGCCACTAAATGATCTGCCATGAGCGGAGGCACAGTAACGTTACTCCTCCTTTTGGCCGAAAGAGGTAAATAACGGTCTCCCTCAGATGTAACTCTAGGTCTACCTGTAGCATGTCTTCTAGACACAGAATCCTCGGATTCAAAGTGATTCCATAGCATTAGATCGCTTCTGCAAAGAGGACAATAACGCTGTGAGGCAAATTTTACAGCCTTAGGGTCAGCAGGCCTCTTCTGCAGCGTAAACGTAAAAGTCGGTGGACTACACTACAAGAGACAATGAGACATCTAGCAGTATCAGCTTGTGACATACCCATTTCCATACACCCGAACGCCCGCCACCTCAACGGGTCGGGCAGACGCCTTCTCCTGGAAATTGATAGACTCTCCTGGATATTGTCCACGAAACTGTAATAACAACTGAAAATCAACACTCGTAAACAAAAATTACAATTCTTGCATTTTCCCACCAACTCTTACATAAGTATTCATTTCTATAAAATAAAAGTTGTAGCTACTGTTTTTGCATATATTTTCTTAAACTTCGTTACTGTCATGCATACGAACTCTGAATTTAAAAGTTACTGACATTTCTCTAATGGTGAGCTTTGAAAAACATGCTGTTCCTTAACGTTTGAAGGACAGTGTATTTAATTCAACTTGGAATACTTTTTAACATTTTACTAACTTAACCATTTTCAGACACGAACAATTTTGGTGTTCTTAATGCGAGTCTTTTGAACAATGGAATATTTTGAGTTAAACAAAACAGCATCTTTATTTTTTCGTGAATTTTAACTAACATTCTACCGATTTTCAGAGCAATTAGAGTTATCATACTCGGCATGTATTCGAGAGGTAAGAAGTTCGAGTCCCGGCGAAGGCATTGCTCATTTTCCATGCCTCCTGCTTCGATTAATCTATTGATTCTACAGTGGCGTCCGAACTAAAAAAAGGTGGTGGATGATGATACTCCATCGCTAGAATCTGGCGACTGGGTCCCCTAATATCCAGTCTTCTTTTGAAACGAGAAGTATATAAGGTATTTCTCCAACCTTCTTAGCATGCCTTTGCGGTGCAACGGTTAGTACACTTGGCGCGTATCCGAGAGGTTCGAGTCCCAAGAAGGCATTGCTCATTTTTCATGTAATCAGCATCAAAATAACCTCGTGACACTACAGCTTAAACACTTTTGGTTACGAGGTTTTTAAGAGTTTAGATGTTCTGCAGCGGACTAACCAGTAATTCCAATATTTCTTAGAAAAAAATGAAATATATCTTTGGAATTCTTTTATCAACAAATGCTCTGACTTCTTTTTTCTTTTAAAACTCTCTTAACGTCATAAGAAAAACTTTATTTCTGCTCAGTTTGTTAATTAAGATATTACTCAAAAAATTCCCAGCTATAAAATATTTTGAAGAATAAATTTTTAAACTGGTAATAAACTTCGGCAAACATGCAAAGATATTAAGATAAAAACTATATATTCTTCGCATTTTTTATCCCTTTGAATAAAGTTTTATAGTTCTCTTCAATGACCGAATTTTATTCATTTATGCTTTGGAAGACTATTTCAGATAAGTAAAGAAAATTCTTAAAATTCCTAAAGATAATTTTTTCCACTTTTATTGCATTTCTTCAGTTTTTACAAAAGGTGTTTGCATAGTTTTTACGCATAGAAATAAGCAGTTTTTGCGTATTTGAATAATCATCTACTTCTTTTAATATAGTTAGAATTATTTTTATGAGAAATAGTCAGAATACTTTTGAGAATTTTACTCCGATGTTGTCTTTTTTTAGTGAATAGACGTAATTATAATTTTTCGTCACATCCTACTAAATAAATACTTGCAAGTTATTTTCCTAATATATTCTAGTCTTATAACAGGAAAGCAAAAAGTAGTTTTTTACGTGCAGGGAAAACTGAACAAAATTCATTTTCATACCAAAAATTTACATCCTGCAGGAATGATTACTATTTTTAGATCATCCTGCAGCAAACGTGTATTAGTTTCTTTTTCTCATTCGCCTCTTACATTCTTGTTACTGTCTTTGATTACGTTCTTTATCCCGATACAGGGCAAATAGCTTGCATTCTTCAATCAGTGAAGCAACTTACTTTTTATTGATAAAGTTCGTTTAAGCTGAAATATTTATACACGCTCGGTGCTAGGTAAACCTTGAATTATTCTGATATTCATCTAGAAATTTGTCAGAGAATTCGTTTCTTTGTTTGAATTCACTGTAGAGAATTAAAGCATCTCTATCATGCATTCGTGTGATGTAATGGTCAGCAGATAGCACCGATTACCAAAAGTCCACTTTTTGCTTAGAATATTACGTAAGTTCTATTTGTTACAGCATAGCAATGTAATGCTAAATATTTGAAAACATATTACATAATTATAATCAAAATAAAAAAATATATTGTAATTTCTGGAGAAAATTTACTGAACTATGACGTTTTATGTCAATAACAAAAATATTCGATAGCGATTCTCAGGCTTTCTCAGAGAATCTTCAGAACTTTTAAAACTATGTTTTCTTAGGCCCAACAAAACAGTTTTAAGAGTGTTTTTGAATCACATCAATATATTTCTTTATAGCGTTAACACTAGATTCATACTGACATATGTGAAATTCTTTTACGGTAAGTTAGAACTGTTATAAGATGTCTGAGGTAATCGAAATAGCATGAAAGTAATTTCCTTGATTAGTTCAAAGTAACTATATAAGGTTAAACTTAAATAAATGTTGTCTCAATACACCTGTTTAACATTATCTTTCTCGGAAGAACTTTTGTCATTACATTAAATAAAATTCTTAATGTAGAAGCCCAACTCAAGAAATAAAGGGTAAGAAAAGGATTCATTAAAAGTCCCATCTTGTATAATTCAACTGAAAATTAACAAATACTAACCATCGTTATCTGCGGAATTTTCTTAACTCAATTTTTCGAACAAATATAATACGCAAACTAACTTTCAAATATTAGTATCTAGGTTCACTTAATAGCTACTCCAAACGTGGCCCTTAAAATCTACAAAAATATTTTACTAACTATGCAACTTGGTACGTGGGCTCAGTATTAACCATTTTACTGAATGCTGGCTGCATCCACCATCTAACTGCAGATGCATTCGATATTTAAAATTAATCTAATTTGAATTCTGGTAACTAATGACGGAAAAAATAGAAGGCACATAGCAAATTATGTACAGAACATGCAAATTAAGTACCAACTAATATTAAACCTGGCAACTGCTTATGATAGAAAACGTTTCAAAATTCTGTGACACATTTAAAGGTATTCAAATATTAGAAAAATTTTGAGAATATTCCTAAATCTTTATTTGAAAAGCTAAACTAACCTATTTTCTCGATCTAGGACACATATCGTACTTACATTCATTTCAAATTATTCTGCGCATTAACCATCGTGAATTGGATTTGGATTATTTTGACTGCTACAAGGTATCTAAGAAGAAAAGCGCCATGGTAGAAAACTATTTAAAGAAAATTAGGTACCATCACACAGAAGTATAACCACACGTGCCCTGAATAAATGTTTCTCATATCTACCCAGAAATTAGTGCATTTAGAATTCTAAAAAGAAGTAATTACTGTATTATTTTTAACACAACGTATTTGCATAAATAAAACTAAACTGCAGTTTATCTTCTTAAAGACCTTAAATTCATAACCTTTATATTTTCTCGTATAAAAGCGCATTTTGAAATTTAGCACATTTTAGAATTTTACCTCAAACCAGGTCAAAAGCTAGGAAAATAAATAAAAGTGTTTACGTTTTGGGGGATTTAGTGCCATCAAGATTACTCATAAATTTCTTATTAGGATTTTAGGGCTTTTACAGTTTTACGAGAGGTTAAAAGCTTTCCAATATTCTTCTGTATCGTTTCTTTACTTCTGAATCGTGCAAACAGTTAATAAAATAATGTCGCAGAAAGACGAGTCATACTCCTGCATTTGATCCTGATACTTTGCGAATTAGTTACTTCCACTATCGCTCGAGTCTCAACTACAGTTTATACCCACTCATGCTCTTAAGCGAAATTTAAGCAGTACTCAGTTTGATTTACGAAAACTTCTACGCGTGGGATTCTAGTGTGGGCGTTTTCTGTCAGAAGCGAAATATTTGTTCGCGCTATAAATAGATGTCTGTTGATACGAAACTGCGAAGTTTTAAGCAAATACAGGGCGTTTATAAAGTCAAGGACCCATTTTGATGTTTAATAACTCATAAAATTATGAAGATATAAACAAACTTACGGCATTTATTGATGGAATAAATTACATATTTTCCTTTTCAGGTTTTAATATCTTTACTTTTGTAAATATCGTCTGCACGTGTGGTTAACTTCAGATAATTTCATTTTCCAGTCTAAATAGCTATACTTTTCTGTAATGTTCTCCGAAGAAGCATCCTTTCATCTTTCCGGCATTGTTAATGGCCATAATGTGCGCATATGGGCATCTAAAAACCCCAATGAATACCGTGAGATACAAAGGGATTCCGCAAAGGTTAATGTGTAGTGTGGACTGATGCACGACCGAGTCATTGAGCCTTTCGTTTTTAGAGAAAAGACGGTCTCATCAGTCGTATACTTAGACATGCTGGAAAACGTCGTATTTCCACAACTAGAACGGCTTCAGCCACATGTCTTTTTGAAACACGATGGTGCACCACTGCATTGGGGTACCATCGTTCGTAGTTCTTTGAATGATCATTTTAAAGGAAGATGGATTGGGCGAGGAGGTCCAATTCCTTGGCCACCCAGATCACCTGATATAACGCCGCTGGACTTTTTCCTTTGGGGATTTGTAAAGGACAACGTTTACAGGAGGAGAGTGTCTAACATAGATGACTTAAAAGCCAGAATTACAACCGCAATAGCCTCTGTGGATGCCGACATGCTTGCCGGTACCTGACGTGAAATTGAAGATCGACTTGATATTCTCCGTGCGACGAAGGGGGCACACGTGGAAGTTCATTCACGTAGGTCATGAAAATTTTTGAGTCTATCTAACCATTTGTGTTATTAATTGTATTCTATCTTTATTATTTTATGAGTTATTAAACATCAAAATGGGTCGGGGAATTTATAAACACCCTGTATTTTACAATGAACGTATTACACGTCTTTTACAAACTTTTGGAGCTAAGTTAGCACAAAATCAAAAACAAATTTTTGAAATCTTACATTTTAGTCTTGAATATGCGATCTTGCTTAGTCTTATGCAATACTTAGTACATCCTAGCAGATATTTCATTCGCTTATCGAATTCCTGTTTCGCAATAACGTTTAAATCTTTGGTAATGATTTTCTGCATCTCTTCAATGGTATTGAAATAATAACCTTTGAGGAGAAATTTCAGTTTAGGCACGATAAGGTACTCGGCGTGCCAAATCTGGTGAATAATGGGAGGGATGAAAATTGTGACACTTTCCAGAGTCTGCCCCTTACGCATCTTTATAAAACCTGAAGTTCATACGTGTCCCACAGGAGCAAATTCCTTATTACGTATTCATTTCAAGTCAAAAACATCTCCAACATGGTGATTACTGAAACATTACCGAAAATTTATGAAACTGAAATTGTGAATAAACCTGTTCTAACCGAAACAAATGATTACCGTTTAACTACCTATGAGGAAACTTGCTGTTAGGAAATGCCAACTTTCTTTCGTAATTACTCTCAGAAACAGATGCAAAATATCTGATGTGTACACCATATGACTTCCTTGTAGAGACTATGAATATATACGGATTTTTCCTGAGTTTCAGTTAAACTTATTTCCTCGAATTTCATTACAGATAGATTTCTCATTCAATTAATTCAGTTCTCACTTCGCGGCAAGGCAAAAATACATAAAATCTAAAAATACATTCAATAAAATTTTTATAATATAGAGATAGACATAAAACACCAAATACAATTAAAACAATTACAAATTACATTTTCGACGCAAAAACAAGCAATTCGACCAGCTGGTAAGAAGGCAGACTTTTCGGTGCACAAAACGAAAAGTTTCGTTTTAGTCTCACTCGGGGAAAAAGCACTGAAGGTGCAGAAGAACTTAAATCACTATTCTAAGTTTCAAAAGTAATCAAATGTGGCTGCTGTGGTAAAAAATTTAGACTTAGCCTCACTTAAACAACTTTTAAATTGTTGATAAACTTCTACATTGCGTGCAGATTACCTGAAAGCATGAAAACCTTAACCGGAAGATAAGAACAACATAATTCAATCATTTTTAAAGCAAAAAATGCACAATTTATCATCATATAAGAATAAGAAAATGAACTGAGCCGAGTATCAGAGTGGGTATATATATATATGTTTGGTGGGGCCGATTGTTACCGAAAAGGGAGGAGTAGAACTACATGTTATATCAGTCCTATATACAAAATTTCAATGTTCTAAGGGTACTTGGTTTTCAGTTATGCGAGATACATACATATATACGCACGTACAGACACCACGAAAGGAATATCTTCTGAATCCATTTTAAATCATGTTTTATAATTCGCTTGGAAAAAAGAGCCCTTTATTTTGTCATTGCTTTCGATAGCGGTCAAAATGGATATTTTCGTTGAAATGAAACCCGGAGTTTTTCATGATTAGAATACTTCCTAATACGTATTAGGAAGCAAAAATAAATACCAGCAACAATTACTGATAAACATTTCACTCATTTCTCAAACATAGCAGCAATAGTTACATCGAACTGACCTAAAATTGTTTCTTTCGCAAGAGAAAAAAGCAGAATTCACAAAATTTCATTCTTATGCTCAATTCTGCAGCTAAAATAAATTTTACTGTTTCTAGACCAATCGTTATTTCTTTAGCTGTTAATCAAACACTTAAGCGTTTGTAGAATTGTATATCATCTCGCATTATGTTAACAATTTTGTTTTCTTATTAAAGAATGTCAAAAGTAAGTTGTACCATCTCGCAGATTCCATGCAGCGTTAAGCATCTCTGAATATAGGTACTGTATATTTCTTAATAATTTGCAAAAAATGGTCAGAACAGATTCTTCAAGATGCCTTTGCCTTATGCAAACTCGCCAGATAAACATATCCCAACAGAAAAATCTAAATTCTGCAACCTCTTGCACGAGGTTTACCTGCTTTATTTCTAAATTTATAGTATTTTTCTAGCTGATAGAAGACATAATTATATATAGCTGTTTATTTGGTTTACGTTCCAAGCATTTATGAATAGACAGTTCTGAAGAATGGTAAAAGGTTTCTATGTTCAACCACTTGAATTGTTCCAGTGCCCTTTCTAATTGGCAAATTGTCCTACTTATTTTCATACATTTACAGTAACAAGAAATCAATTGAGAACAAATCATTTTCCCCTCAACTTCCAGTTATTTAACAAGAAATCGTCATTCGGGAATCTCTTGAGGAAGCACGAACTTTACTTTACTTGGAATGCAGCTTTAGAACTATATAATATGAATATTCTGTTTTCTTATAATATTAAAATCTCTCACAGTATTTCTGGCTGTCTACTTTCTGGAGATGATATTAATGTCCATATTGCTTCTAGACACTGATGCTGTATTTAATATCAGTAAAAGACATTTGATGTTTTGCCGGCATCTTTATTAGATACCACTCTGATATGTCTTAATATTTCAGGCGTACGTTTCACAATTTGTCACACAAAATGTGACGTCAATAAGCTGTGTTAAATTTAAGTCTTCCATTTTTACTTTGTTAGGTTCCTTACTCTTTTTTTTCTCAGATCAACGTCGAGAAACCTAGTGAACTGTTTAGTGAATTATTGCTGGGTTGAAATAACTACAAGGTAGACACGATAAAATACCCTTTATTTCACTCAAATAAGAATAACAGTTGGCCACTTTCTCGGACTTACAACAAAGCCTCCACTTGGGCTTTAACTAAGAATAAGAAATAAGAAACTAAACTATAACTAACTAAGCGAGACTTAGCCGAAATGAAACACAAGTATCTAACGTAATTGGCCCTTAATTTAAACTAGCTGGCGAATATAAAAGGCAGGTAATAATAAGGACAAGCGTAATAGCTGCAAGACAGACTTAGCCCAAAGGCAAACATGCGCTACTAAGGAGTCCTAGCACTCTCTCACGAAGTAAGTTGAACCTTCCTTAAATACTTCTTCTAATTCATTTGCATTCAAAGCGATTCTAAAACCTCATTTTGGTAGGGAGTTGTAAGTGGAAACAAGAATTGATAGGAAAGGGTTTCCAAATTAAAGTTAGTTGTTACATAATATACCATACAACTTCCTTTTATCATGTAAACGAAGAACCGTTAAACTCGAAAAATTTCGGGTATCATATTTCAACGAAACTATCCATTTTGACAGCTATGGAATGTAATTTAACCATGTTTTTGCCTGACATCTCTACATAAGGACAGAATAAAGGACACTTTTTTCCAAAACGGATTGCAAAATGGATTTAGAATGGATTCAGAAGAGATATTTCTCGTGGCGTGTGTACGTACTTACGTATGTATGAATGTATCTTGCATAACGCAAAAACGAGTTGCCTCAGAACGTTGAACCCCTGTGTACAGGACTGCTAATAATATGTAATTCCGAACCTCTCTTTTTGGTTTCAATCGGTTGCACCAAACGTATATAAATATCAATATATATATATATACATCCACTCTGATACTCTGCTCAGTTAGCTCATGTTTTATTCTTATATGTTGGTAAATTGCGCAATTTTCTGCTTTAAAAATGATTGAATTGGGTTGTTCTTATCTTCCGGTTAAGGTTTTCATGCCTTTAGTTAATCTGCGTGTAATAGTTGTAGAATTATCAACAATTTAAAAGTTGTTTCAGTGCCGCTAAGCCTAATTTTTGTTTAGCATAACAGCCATATTTGTGTACATTTGAAACTTAACAGAATAGTGAATTCAGTTTCTGCACCTTCAGTGTTTTTCCGCCGAGTGGAACCAAAATTAAACTTTAATTTTTGTGAACCGAAAAATCTGTCTTATTGCCCGCTGGTCGAATTGTTTGTTTACGCGTAGAAAGTCTAATTTTAATTGTAAAAATTGTTTTTTTTTATTGTTTTAACTATATTTAGTACTTTAATTTGTTTCTATGTTTTCCAATTTTTAATGAAGATATTTTGAGGTTTTATGTACTTTTGGCCTTGAAGGGAACTGAGTACAGAATTAATTGAATGGGAAATATATCTCTAATGAAATTCGAGGAAATATGTTTAGATGAAATGCAGCAAAAAGTGCGTATAATTTAATATTCCGTACATACATGTGCAGTACACATCAGACGTTTTTATTTTTATATGTTGGTAAATTGTGCATGTTTTACTTTAAAAATGATTAAACTATGTTTTTCTTATGTTCCGGTTAAGCTTTTAAGCCTTCAATTAATTTGCATGCAATAGTTGTGGAACTATCGATAATTTAAATGTTGTTTAAGTGCCACAAAACCTAACTTAACAGTTATATTTGTTTACAATTGAAACTTAGCAGAATAGTTAATTAAGTCAGTTTATTTCACTTCAGTGTCTTTTTCCCGAGTGGGACTAAAATAAACTTTCAGTTGTGCGCCACAAAAACATCTGCCTTGTTGCCCGTAGGCAAAACTGCTTATTTTTGCGTAGAAACTCTAAATGTGATTTACAAAATTGTTATTTTAATTGTTTCAACTGTATTTTATGTTTTTCTATATATTTCTATTTTTAATGAAGATAGTTAGAGGTTTTATGTATCTTTGCCTTGAAGTGAAGGGGGAACTGAATTAATTGAATGAGAAATATATCTCTAACGAAATTCGAGGAAATAAACTTAAGTGAAATGCAACAAAAATACGTATAATTTAATCGGCTGTGCATAAAAGTCCTATGGTGTCCTCATGAGAATTTTAAATCATAATGTGATGCAGAGTTCAATAATTTTCTAATAATTTGCAAATTCTTACTTCTATTAATTGAATTTTACGGATGTGTTTATTCAAATACGTTCGAACATGAATATTGATATGGTTTTGTTATACAACAAATTCCGATAATTCGGTCCGTTCGGGATTCTAACGATGCAGGCTGATAGGAATAAAACTGTGAAATGCGGAGAAATGATTTATTTGCTTTATTGATCGTATTTAACGAATGAAAAAATTTGAATATGGTAATTTTGCGACTACACTTATTGTATCAAACGTATTATTGAATACATTAATTTAGTGCTTTAATTATTCAATAGTATTCTTAGCTCATGATGTTTTTCCAGCAACGCTCAAATGCCCTCTATACATGCCGATCGTAGTGATCTTGGTTTTCCTTCACTTTCGTTACGTTTTTTTTTATTATCTTTGGATTCGACTGAATTTTGAATTATGACATCATCACTTAATTCTTCTATAACGATTTCCTTTTAATAACATCTAATCTAGGGATTAATTCCTTTTTCTAAAAGCGTGATTAATGGATAGTTCGAAGGCTTACTTTCAACTGCTTTTGGTAACCGGGATTGGTGGGTCATAGGTCACCAATACTTTTGCTATCTTCGAAAGAATTTCGCTTCATGGCAATTGATTATTATTTCTCGAAGCATTTTGTAGCGTTCTGTTGTTTATATGTTTTCAAACAGCAGCAGCATTGAAAGTTGAATCAGCATCTGGTGATTCAACATTAACTTGGCTTTTTATTTCCTTATTTATTCGTTATTTTCCTTTTATTTCCTTATGTTCCTTGTTGATTAAATTTTGGAAACGTTTTAAATAAATAAACAGAAGCTGAGGATATATAATCGCGAAGTTTTGAACAAACGATTAGCTAAAAAATTGCAAAATGGCGCAAAGAAATTATTGACCGTTTCCGAGTATTGTCAAAGGAAATGCTACTAGCGCCATCTTTTGGAAGAATACCAGTGAAAGTCCAGATCCAAATCCGGATTATAGGGTGTGCTAAATCATTAGATTCTATTCTATCGGTATTTTACTGTAATTACATCAGACTGAACCTGATCTGTATACGGTTAGAGATGCTGACTGCCGTACCGGTAGGCCAGAGCTCGAATGCCAGAAAAAGCATGATATAATGTATATAAGTGCATAGTGTCTGTGCGGCATGAGGCCACTTATAGGGCTGGAGAGTCGAAAATCTTCTGGAGACGTTGATGGTAGGAGAAGAGGTTTAGGTGAACCTCATGTTGTAATTCTAACTTCTAACTTACGTCAGTTACGTCACAAGAAAGATTACATTGTCACTCCGGGAATTGTAATTGCTTGGCTATTTATTCAGGATGGCATGACCAATGTCATACACAGTCTTATGGCAAATACTCCTTGTATATGCGGTCATCATAACTGACGGCTGCGAAATTATTATAATATGAACAATAGTACTAAAATTAATTTTATCTTTATATTTATATACTTTTCTGTAATTATTATTGGCCCACTTGAAGCCTTCAAGTATTTGAACTATTTGAAGTTTTTTCTGTATTTAAATACATTTTATGAGTCTACGACGTCTTAACTCCTAAATGCTGTATGGTTCAAGGTTAGGTGATTATTTTGTTACGTTTTCAAATTATTTTAACTCTTCAAATAACCAGTTCTAGAATATTACCATAATGTAATTACGAAGTTAAATCTAAAATTTAATCTATTAATAAGCATTTAATTCATATTAATTCTAAATATAATTCAAAATTGTCTTAGAATACAGTGCGGGCTCTCGCAGCACATGTAACTGGAACTTGGAAGTATGTGATTCAAATCCAGAGTAAGATACTCCTTTTTTAAAAGCTTCCTTCCCTTGGCTTCACAAAATCCAATGGTGTCTACATTCACGATCGATCTAAAATATGATGGAAAATAATTAATAATCATCACTTCAAGTCAGTCGACTGGGTCTTGTGCCTCTTCTCTGTCGTCCTTTCAGTGATGAACAATAAAACGAATTATTGCGTTTCGCTGTGCTCATCTTCATGGTGTATGTGGTACAAGCTGGCAGCTAGAAAATCCTTGGCTTCCTCATTGCATGTAATTCTGATTACGGAATAATTAAATTATCCTATTTACTGGTCCAGAAAAGTGCATAATGTTATTATAATCTTACACTTAGTCTGATGCCTTTATGCAGTTATTAATTTTCTCGTAATTTATACCGAACTCCCGCCACAGAATGGTCGATATTTCTCAGAACTATTGATTTGAAATGAGATAAAAAAAAGTAATCATGTTTATATTTATATATCACTAGCATAAACCACGTGTACTGCATTTTTGGAATAAAGTTTTCTACGATCAAATATCGCATGTTATTTTGTTACATCAACAAATAAACTAGACTAAGCCGTTCGAACCTAATTTTAAAGGTGTTTTGGATTTTGCTCGGATGCAATTTCATTCTAAAGTTTTATTTAAAGTGTCTATTCCTCGCTCGTGAGAATAAATAGGACGGAATCCGGTGGAGACTGTCCGATCAATTCTTCTAGCTACTGGAGTTAATTTAGTTTTAGGCTTCACTGTCAAATTGAAGTTCACTGCGGATCGATCTGGAACCTACACTGGTAGGGATTCTATCTAGATACACAACACTTCTTAGAGGGTAATCCGTCATTACTTGGAACACAAATTGGCAGCTACACAGATTAAAAAAATTCTTTCTTTTAAAGACTTTTTTTTAATGCTCCGTTTGAAAGAATATTAGTTGAAAGCGTTAAAAAATCTGTCAGTGTTATAAATAATCAAGGATGTGACTTGTCATAATAAATGCATCTACATTATGTTTGAAATGATTTTAAAGTATAATTCTATTCGAAGGCACTTAATTTTTATTTTCATTACTTTTCTTATCAGTGTTCACAAGCAGGACTATGGAATAAGTAATTCAATATGAAGAATATGTTAATGTTTAATATAGATACAGTGGACTTAAGAATTATTTAGAAGTGGGTTCGTACAAAATTGAACGTTTGTAAGATTTTATGTCAATTTACCAAGCTGTCTTATTATTTTGGCCTTTCGTCAGTTCAGTTCCCAATAAAATACAAATATATAAATGTATTGATAAGGGCAGAGTTTTTGACATCCGACAGGAGCGTGCTTGACAAATTAGATTGAATCTCAATCTGCCTAGCTTCGCTGCTGTTTGAATTTAATGTATTATTTTATGCTTCGGCTAGTCGCTTTTGCTTCGAGAGTGTTTAAAATGTTGCATTTGCGCTGCTATGCGCTAACACATAGTCTGTGAGACTCGTCTGAGGGACTAACTGCGCAGTCGCGAAGCATTACCATGGTTACCAGCTTGTTTTCTTTACCATTATCATTGTTAACAATAAAAGAAAATGGCTGTTCTAAAGATTTGAAGTTGTGTTTAATTGGTGATTCGGACTACATTTTTTAATTATTTGTGCATCGGTAAGGATCGAGTATTGGAAGATCCCCCATTTACTGTATCTGGAGTTGATTTTACTGGTCCACTCTTTCTTCGTTCCAGAAAGGCTGCTCAACAAAGATCATACATAGCCATATTCACGTGTGTAGTAACTAGAGCGCTTCATATCAAATTAATTACTGATATTTCGACGAAAAGTTTTATTTTGTCCTTAAGGCGCTTTTTAGCGAGAAGGGGGAGTGTAAGGTCTTCATTCCTGATAATGCTAAGAGTTTGAAGACCACAGACAATATTTGAAAAGGTTTTTCCCAAATTGTGGTTGAAAAAAAACTTTGTCATTTTACATGAAATAACATGGCAATTTATTGTCCCTCATGCCCCATGGTGGGTTGGATTCTGTGAGAGACTCACGTGAAGCACAAAGGACCCTTTAAGGAAAGTTCTTGGAAAGCTTGCTTGTCTTAGCTTCAAGGAAATGACGACCATTCTAGCGGAAATCGAATTGGTATTACAACATAGACCCCTTACATATGTAAGCAATGAATTAGATGAACCCAAACTCTTACTCCAGCCCATTTGTTGTTTCCTGGTCAAAAGAATATTAGCTAGCGGAAATCAAATTGGTACTAAATCATAATCGAATAATCGAATTGGTATTAATGCCATTCTAGCTGAAATCAAATTGATATTAAATTATAGACCCCTTTCTTATGTAAGCAATGAATTAGATGAACCCAAACTCTTACTCCAACTCATTTGTTGTTTTCTGGTCAAGAGAATGTTAGCTATCGTATACATTTTGTTGAAATTTTCGGCAATCAACCTTCTACAAAGGAAACTTTGAATCGTAGAAAATTATATTAGACTAAACTTTTACGTCAACTCTGGATGAAATGGAAAAATAATTATTTGATGCAAATGAGAACTGCACATAAATTTATAAATCCATCACCAGGAATGGATCTTAAAAGAGAAGATGTAGTTTTGCTTGAAGGGACCGTCAAATCAAAATTTCTTTGGCCACTTGGTATTGTCGAAGAGGATTTTACTGGTCGTGACGAATACGCACGTTCGTGTCTTATTCGAACTGACAAGGGACAGTATAAAAGACCAATCCAGTTAATTTATCCACTTAGAATAACCTGATATTTCTCGTTTAATATTGTCTTATGCATAAAATGTCTAATATGCATAATATGTCTTATGCATGTTTAATAATGTCTTATGTCATTACTATGTATGCTCATATAGTAATCATTTAAATTATGATATTTGTATTTATGTTATTAGTTTGTGCCGTATTTGTTCTCTTGTTAATATTTAATGTACTCAACAAAGCACAGGTGGGCTGTGTTTGAAATTTTGTATTTGTGCGGCTATGCGCTAGCACATCGTCTGCGAGACTATCTGCGCAATCGCGAAGCGTTACCATGGTTACCAGTTTTTTGTTTTTTTGTGCTTTTTACCATTATTATTGTTAAAAATAAGTGAAAATGGCTGTTCTAAAGATTTGAAGGTGTGTTTAATTGCTTATTCGGACTACATTTTTGAATTACGAAAGTGATTGGTCCAAGCCAGGTTTTATTTGCATGTGTTGATTTGTTTTCGCGTTTAATTTTACTGGAATGTGTCTTCTGAATTACACGAAAGAAGCTGAGTTGAATTTCTTCTAACCTTTTAAGTGTGTGTAACAAACAACAAACTGTTTAAAATAAAAAATAAATGAAAATATTTCAAATGATTACACGTCAGAGTGATGTATTACAGTGTCTGTGGTAGTTTTGAGACGATTTGGTACTTTAAAGTAATAGAATATAAGTTCCAGAAAACAATATTTTCACTTCTTAGCTAACAATAATTGTAAATCTATACAACACACAACTTCTGGATTCCCTTGTCAATACTCATATTTTGGAATAATGCTTAAATTCCTGGTTTCTATTTTCTGAATTTATTCATTACTATTCACGTAACAACTTTTGACCCATCAAAAGTTGTTACGTGAGTAGTTGTCAATCAAAAGTTGGCAATCAAAAGTTGTTACGTGAATAGTTGTCAATCAAAAGTTGGCAATCAAAAGTTGTTACGTGACTCTGTAGAGACATTAGGTTTATTTCGAAGCAGGAGACATGAAAAATATGCAATTCCTTCGCCGGGAATCGAACCATGGACCTCTGAAATACCGGCTCAGTGTGCTGACCATTACCCACGAAGGCACGCTAAGAATGTGGGAGATATACCTTATAAACTCCCCTTTTTAAAGGGCGACTAGGGTTTTAGGGGACCTAGTCGCCAAATCCTGGGTGTGGAGAGTCATCATCCACAACTCTTTTAGTTCGGGCGCCAGTGTAGAGACATTAGGTTTATTTCGAAGCAGGAGACATGAAAAATATGCAATTCCTTCGCCGGGAATCGAACCACGGACCTTTGAAATACCGGCTCAGTGTGCTGACCATTACACCACGAAGGCACGCTAAAAATGTGGGAGATATACCTTATAACTCTCCCAAGAGTAACAACTTTTGATGTGAGATTTCATATTAAAAAGAAGAAAGCAGTGTGCAAGTGCCAGATATTATGGTGAAAGCGTGTTGACAATCGTAACCTTGTAGCGACATGAGGATATATTTTGAAGCAGGAGAGATGAACAATGACCAATTTCCTCGCCGGGACTCGAACCTCTAAAATGCGTGTCGAGTGTGCTGACCGCTACACCACGAAGGCATGCCAAGAAGACGAGAGAAACACCTTATATGCTCCCCCTTCAAAAGGGTGACTGGGGATTAGGAGAACCAATCGCCAAATCCTGGTGGTGGAGAATCATCATCCACCACCTGTATAGTTCGGGCAGATAGTAGAGACAGATACTTTTCGAAGAAAGGGACGTGAAGAATAAGCAATGCTCTCGCCGGAACTCGAACTACGGACCTCTGGAATACTCACAGAGCGTGCTGACCAGTACACCACGAAGGCATACGAAGAAGACGGGAGAAACACCTTATAACCCTTTTCATTACAACAGACTCCTGAGAAGTATGGAAGTTTGTAACGGAGAATTTTCGTCTTGCAAAAACCAGTCTTAGGCGTAAGTCAGTGAATTCGTTTAGAAGTCTATCCATTAGGTATTTATAAAGTCTGGAATTCACCATCTATCACTGAGAAACAAATTTCTTGTTGATTACCTTTTTCGAAATAAAAACAAATCATTAACGTAGCCCTCTCTCGACATGTCTGAAACCGAATGTTCTGTGGCTATGGTGCATTTTCTCCAATCCAAGCAAATACTTGACGTTGACCGAGAATCATGAGCAAACCACTGAGTTTTCATCTACAGCAGATGTACACTGCATCAAAGAAGTTTGCAAAACAAGCCATCAACTACCATCGATATAATGTTTGTAGCAGATATTTTAGGAAAAAGCATATTGATGTATCATAGCAATAAATGCTGTTAACTTTCGTTTGTTATGATTGGTTAAGTAATTAGTCCTAAAACTTTGTAGACGCATTATGTGGATGTGGCAACAATGTTTATTCTGTGTCATAGAAATATAAGTGAAACTGGTGATTCTTTGCTCATCATTTTTTTTCTCCTCATCGGTGCTAAATGTTCCCAGGCAAATTTTTAAAAATCTTAGTATTACTAATGCCCATGCATTTTGATTAAAAAATAAGAAATAATAGCTATAATTATTTTTAATATATTCTATTATAATACACTGTTGCGTGCGTATGGGTTCGTAATGGATTGAGTGCACAAGTCCTTAAAATGTTAATAAAACTTATTATTTTCACAAGGAATGAAACAAAATGCTGAAATATTTCCTCAGATATATTTGTGCAATATGGCAATACCTCACAGTACTTATATTTTGAACTACTAAAAAGTTAAACAGAACTGAAGTCAAAACAGAGAAAGCTAATTCAATCTCACCGGAAGTTCGCTACAATCAATAACAGCACTAAGTAAATAACTACAATTCACTTAAAACAACTACAGCTGAACTGAGATGTATTCCTCCACCTTTTATAAGCTTTTTTAATCATTGACGTGGACATTCTGGTATTTTCCCGATTTTTCGGAATAACAAAAACAATTACGAGATATCTATTTACTAAAATGCTAAATGCGCGTGTTCTTGTATTTTTTACATTTTCGACGTAGATTTCTCTTAAAAGTTTAACAAATTTTTGATTAACAAACTCAACGATTTCAAAGCTAGCAATGGCAAAACTGTACAGAAAGAAAAACATTTTTATCTCCAGCGCGCGAAACTGTGTATCCGAAATTCTAAAAATATGCTCATTTTAAAATTATTTTGCGATAGTGCTATTGAATTGAATTTTATGGTTTAAATGCGAAGAAAATGACATTTAATGAATTAAGGTAACACAGAAAACATTAAAAAACGCCCCTTTGGGGGTAATGTAAAATCTGAAAAGCTTTCAGATTTTTTTTATTATTTTTATAACATTATGTAGTTTTTTTATTTAATTTTGCATTTAGTTAGTTATTTTTGGTAGAATTATAATTAAAATTGTTCTATATCCCCGTGCAATGCAGCACGAGACATGTTTTAAGTGAAAGCTACGCCGGAATAATAAAAATGCAGGAGCACGCGCACTAAACGTTTAATAAATACAATCTCGTAATTTGTTTTTAAGTTTAATAAATATAATTGACTATTGTGTTAGTTGTAACCGTAATTCTACTTTTTTGCTTTCCAGAAATCTCGAGAAGCAGAAATTACTAAAACTTTCTGGTGACCGATTAAAAAGCTGGAGAGAGACATCTCAGCTCAGTTGTTCTTGTTGTTTAGCTAGCTGTTGTTATTTTTTTGCGAATTCGCTGTGAGATCGGATTAGCTTTCTCTTTGCATTTGCGTTGTATTTTAACGTTTTGAGTAGTTTAAAGTATAGCTACTGATTATATTGCATGATATTGTGATAGTGTACGAATATCTCCGAGGAAATTCTAACGTTTTGTTAGATTTCCTGCAATAGAGAATGAATTTTATTAACCTTTTACGGACTTCAGTCTATTAAGAACCCATACGCACACAACAATGTTTATGATTTATTTTGTCAGTAATCAAAATTTATGAGTTTATGTCACTGGAATGTGTTCTATAATTCCAATATTAGTTTTTTTTTAAATTGTACTGAATAACTTATTTACTATAATAACGCGAAGATCTACTTTACAATAAGGCCTTTGATTCATATTCGATTATGCTGCTGATATTAAATGATGTACGCTCACATGTAATATGCCTAGAAAATTCTGTAAGAAAATCTTTGCTAAGGTACTCAAGGCTTTAGTGTTTAATCATTTTACTGGAAGTATCATAATATAGACTAATAAATCATGTAGAATATCTGAAAATGATCAATATAATCCTCTGCCATCGCTAACGTAAGGCAGTTAAATTCCTTAAGTAGTTCTAAATAATTTGTTTTTCAAAACATAACTACCAAATTGTAAACACAGTTTCAGTTTATGCCAGTTTAAACACAAGACTTCCCAATAAGTCGGCGGTTAGGTGTTAAGATTCCTGAACACTGATAGTGTAATTCAGATTTAGATCTTGGTAAATAAGCTTCTTCAGTTCAATATTTTTTTTTGCTTTACCTATACAAATTTCGTGATATGAGCCAAACTGTGTGTCTCCTGCTCCTAAAATGCCTAATGTCTCTAAAGTGGCGCCCGAACAAAAAAGGTGGTGAATGATGATTCTCCACCACGGGGATTCGGCAAATTGGCCCCCAAAACCCCAGTCGCCCTTTAAAAAGGGGAGTATATAAGGCGTTTCTCCCGCCATCTTCGCATGCCTTCGTGGTGATGTGGTCAGCAAGCTCGACGCGTAACTAAGAGGTCCGTGGTTCGATTCCCGGCGCAGGCGTTGCTCGTTTCTTCAGCTTCCTGCTCCAAAGAAAAATACCTAATGTCTCTAGAAGCTTAATAGAAAATTAGTCAAATAATAAGACATAAATAATCTAAAAAGATATATTAGCCTGATATATTACGTAGCTGTTTAAGCTAAGTTTGATATGTTAATACTATTTAAGATAGATAAAAAAGAGAACACTTTTCAAATTAAATTTAGACTTTGTATAATCTTATCTCTCTTTAAAGCAATTAATTATTTTTTGCTATTTGTATCTATGAGAATACAGATTTCTTCGGAGTATATATTTAAAACTGAACGAAAGGAAATAAACTTAGGGTCTTTCTAAAAGTGTAAATGATTTCTAAAATTTTATCTAAAATAAACTAAAATTAACATTAGGATTTCCAGTTACAGTCTCCATTTTCTATTGAATGGTTTAAATATAAAACAATTCCGTGTTCATTTGTTTAATTTTATTATATTTCTTAAATTAAATAAATTATACGCTTTGAAATTCTAAAAAAAATGAATTTATTATCATTATATTTATTTAAACTTCGAGTGTAAATATCTTTCTCAGAGTTTTGAAAATTTTCTCTGAAGCTAGAGATCGTTCAGAGATAAAATGAAACTGAGAGTTATCTCTGTAATTTAAATTCAAATTTCTGTTTTCTTCAACATCTGTTCAATTTTCACTTCTTCCAAGGAATCAGAAAGCGTTCAATTATATTTTGATACCTTTAGGGAAAGCTGTAGCACTTGGATTTGCTGTGATTCGGCATAGAAATGAAAATTCAAGTTCAAATTTTCCATTTTCAACTTCAGGAAATAAATCTCTCAAAGCTTCAAAGCAAGCTGTCATCAAATAAATGAAATGTGAAAGAACAGTACTATTTTAGTTTACATTCTATGCATTAAAACAAAAATAATCCTAAATTCGTATATAATAAAATGCGTTATATATGGAGTGAATATAGGTACTATTCCGTTAGAGCGGCGTCAGTTAAAAATCGGCCACCTTTTTTTTTATGTTTTTGGCCACCAGTTGTTGTGAAATATAAAATTATGAAATAAAAATAGTGTTCAAATGACTAAAAAATTACTTTTGTAAAAAGTAATTTTTTTAATTCCATAATTCTTAAAGAAACAAATTTTTCTTTTTAACTTTTTAATCTAGAATATTCTAAAACATAAATAAAAAATAACAAAACAAAACTAAATTTAATATAAACATGTGTTTAGATTAAAAATAATTTAATCTAAACTATAAACATTAAATTAATTCTAAAGAATATGCTACACATTATAGCAAAATAATTAAACAAAAGAAAATTATGTGACGTGGATATTGAATTGTTTGCTCAGAAGAAGAGAGTTGAGGCTCAGAACAGGTTTTACCAAGCCTCCTGTGGTAACGCAGTGGACATTACGCAGTTAACGACATTGCCCTGCAGAAAAACTTCCAAACTTCTACGAAATTCAAGATGAGAAGTTAGATGATGAAACAAATAAGTTTGGGGGTGGTAAATTAAATTTTATTTCTTTGATTCGAGAATGAAAAATCCACTGAAAGCTTTTTATTTCCTCCTGTTTAGCATAGCATATATCAACTTACTGCAAATTCTAAAGATATTGGGATTTGTGCTATAAACACAAATCCATATTCGAAAGGAATTTTGTAAATGCTCCATGAATGAAATCCAGGGTTTGGTTTGTTACAACTAAGAACTTCAGAGGTTTATAAAAAAACTCCGAAATTATCGGCTTTCTCGCCACTGCAAATATCATCTGCTCAAGCAGATGCGCCATGTGTGATGGCATGTTTAATCATATTTTAGCATACGATGTTTGATAACAGAATGTCACCAAATCATGCGACAACTTTAAGTACTAATGTTGTATCATATGACACTGTGAAGGCTTGGTACCGAAAGTTCGAAAACAAGGACTATGACATTCAAGAAGAAAAGCGCTCTGGCTACCATGTTGATGATGAGGATTTGGACGTGGCCAGCCTGTGAGAACTTGTGAACGAAGATAAGTATGCAACCCCTGGAGAGCTTGCTAAGGAGTTAAACGTTAGTGCTATGTGTAGAAGTCGCGCTATGCATCACGGAAACTTGACGTACAAATTCAATCGCTGGAAGCCACATGAGCTGACTGAAGCAGATTATGACAAACGTGTTCGGTCCTGCAACTAAACTGCTCGAATAGCAATGCAAGGTCAATATTCTGGACTGTATCGTCACTTGTGATGAAAGATGGGTTCACGTTAACAACAGAGGCCGAAAAGGAGGTTGCTCGTGTCCCAGTGAGCCCGTTGGCAGCGTCGCAAAGTGCAGTTTGACTAACAAAAGATCATACTTTGTATCTGGTAGGATTGCCGTAGTATTATCCACAAAGAGTATCAGGAAAAAGCCAAAACCATAGACACTAAGGCGTTGAGCGGGATGCTAGTCCGTGTTGACGCTGCTATGAAGGAAAAACGTCGACCTCAGTTACGCCGCAAAAAGGTAATATTTCGTCAAGATAATGGAAGACCACATATGTCTGCATTCACTGGTTGGACTCTGTACTGACTCGAATAGTGTCATTTGCCATACCCTCCATATAGCTCCAAAGTTGCTCTTTCAGACTTCTACCATTTTTCACACCAGCAGCTGCATCTTGCTGGTGCTATCTTCTATTCTGCATACGATGTCCGAAATGAGGTTGATCTGACTTGTGGCCATAAATTTTCTGGCCCGAAGGCTTTGGAAAACAACCAAACGTTTGGAGAAAATCATAGATTTGGGCTGTGATTACTACCCGCACGAAAGGTACTGCTTTTATATTTGTTCGAACTTTATTAAGAACCCTTTTTGACAAAAAACTTTCATTAAAAGCAAATATATTGTTTGAAAAATTTACCAAGCAGATTATTCGGTTTTTGATGCAACTGAGAGCTTGGTTTTATTTCTAGGTTTAAAAGAAATCCGAAAACCATACCGTTTGATGATTTTAGTACCGTGCAACACACAATATCTCTAAAAAATTCTGAAAGCTTTCAGATTTTATATTATGTCCAAAGGGGCTTGCTTTAACCTTTTGTGTGTTACCTTTATTTACTAGATATCATGTTATTTGCAGAGAAACCACCTAAATTCAGTTCAATAGCAATATCACAAACTATTTCAAAACAGCGTATCTTTAGAATTTCCCAAAGGCAGTCTCGCCTACTGAAGATAAAAATGTTATTTTCTGTACAGTGTCGTCATTGCTCCTTTGAAATCATTGAGTCCGTTAATCAAAAATTTGCTAAAGGTTTACAAATTATGAAATCGATAGTAATATAAACTCTAAATTCGTCCGTCTAGGTGCCCATGTTTGGGTGGATGATAACGTTATTCAAAATTTAATGGCTGTAGGTACCGTCGTTTTTCACAGGTTACCGTCGTTTGCTTTACATACATTCAGATTCTTCATTATTTTAATTTGTTTAAATACAATACAGAACGATAATATTTGATGGCAACAATTTGAAAAGTGAAACGTACAGTTACAGTGAAACAGCTCAAAATGCCATTTCGAAATTAATAACACTTCTGGGCTACCGCATCTTTGTGCTAATAATATAACATTATATAAATTTTTAAGAATTTTTAACTTATAAAATGCGGAATATATCAGTATTGGCTAGACACAAAAAATGTCATTGATTACCCATACTAGAATTCCCTTTTCTGTATTTCTGTGTTTTCTGCACTGAGCTTAGAACAATGATAGCATCAACCCTAGAATAGACGGGCAACACAAATGAAGCAGAGAGCAAACACAGAACTAGTCGTAGGAGAAAAGGTAGTATATTTATCCAACACCAATGAAGTCGTCCCAAAAGAGACAAAAGCCTCGTTCCGATTTGTTATTTTAGAGATGAAGCACAGGAGGAAAGAAACAAGCGATTGATGGGGCAGAATAGATCGCTAAGTATATTTTATGAACTCGGTACTCTCATGCATAATACATGAGAACGTTTGACTTTAGATGAAAGTACCTTTTACGAACATGTAGCAGCAACTCCTAGATAGTATATCTGACATAAAAATATTTTTATTTACTGCTAGCTAACGCAGCTTCAAAATATATCTCATAAAACACAGCATAAAATATTCTGAACAAATTTTACAAAAGAAAAAAATATTTTCGTTATATAACATAAAATGCCCTCTGTTTTTATTTTGAAAATAAAATAATTAGCTAAGTCTAGAAATTCAACTTTTACTTTTCTTCTTCTTTTTTTTTAAATGCTGTTTAATTTTCAAAAGACTAAATTCAGGACTAAATTCAGTCAAAAATATATAATCATAAATATATTGATAAAAACTGAAATATCGAGACTCTTATGCACCCTCGGGTATTAAATGCACTCTTTAGGAAGACAAATTATAAAAATAATTTCTTAAATGACTTTGAGAAAATAACAGCTCATTTAGAGATGAAATTAGGAAAAATTCAGTACAACTCTGAAGCATTTCTTGAATCTGTCGGTGGTGGTGTATGGTCATTCTTAGTTGGTGGAGCTATTTGTCTCATTAATTCCGATGATGAACAACTAACCTACTAAAACGACGCTCCAATTCTACGAGTCCAATGGTGTTTTAGAGGCAAAAGCTGCATTTAACCGTTGGAATCGGAGGAATACAGATCTGGGATGCCCTTAAATGCCCGAGGCCACATGCAAGGCTACATTGACGGAATCAGCTTGTGCTTTTCCTGTCTGGCAGACTGGGTAACCCGTTGGACTTCCTTCGTGCCATTTTTCTTCCAAAAAGCTGATTTTCCTGTATGCCACTTTAACAATACATTAATCCACAGATACTTGTATTAAAACTGGCATTCAGCTGCTATATCAGTCATCAGCGTTTCTTAGTTATCTCAGTTAATCAGATCAAGACCTGATAGGTTCAAATTCATGTCAAATGATTAAAAGGAAACCTTTCGTATTACAAACATTTTGTAGTGTATTACAGGCTTTCACTTTAAGAAAACAAGCCGTCAGTGAAGTGAGTGATTACAGTATCTGCAGATATGCACCGATTAAGTAACATATACAGTGACTCAAAAACGTATTGAGCCATAGATGATTTTCAAACACTCCGGAATAAAACTTCAGATATTATTCCCAAAACTTATTATTTTTTGTTATTTGATATGTCTAAATACGAAGGCAATCTATTACGATAACTATAATTAAGTAAATAATACCTATATGTAATATTTCTGAAGCATTGAAGTGGAATCAGCTTGCAATCATTTTGACTTGTGGTGAAGGCTTACAGATGAAGATAACAAAACATGAACTTGAAGAATTTTCAATCTTTATTTTCGCGCATATAAAATCATATCGGTAGCTATTTATCCAATCATAATGAAATCCGCTACGTTTCTATGATTCAGTCATAATTAAAGAAGTTAAATTTCTATGTACATTGACTTTTAACAAGAAAGGCCAGGCAATTAACGGAAGCGAAGCGAGGAGATGCTGGCAAGGTGGAAACTAGCAGAATAATGACTGAATTAGCTTGCCAGAGGTATTTATACCACAGTAGGTGCGATTCTAGAGACAAGCTATGATAGCTTAATATTAGCTTTGGTTGCCCTTTCCAAGCAGCGTAATTAAAACAGGCTATTTTTCGGGTTACATGCCAACTTGTTTGCGGCATTTGGGAATTTATATCCTCTATTTCAACGTTATTTGGTGAATTTATTTTTTTATTTGTCGAATGTATTCGGCAATTCCATAACAATATCCGAATGGCAACTTAACCGTGATCACTCTAACTGGCGAGTGGCGCCTTCTAAGAGCTTATTTATTCACTTCTAAATCCAACTCTAAAAGCTGCTTTCCTGTCGGCATACCCATATTGATGGAAAGAAAGTATTACAGTCATGCTTTATTCATCTATCTGGGTAGAGTTATTGAAAATAGAAACTTCTTTACTCTGAATCAAGTATATATATATATATA
>KK121204.1:192083-204973 GCA_000611955.2 Stegodyphus mimosarum
TGCTTGGCTGCCTAAAATGATGGCGTATCCCCGTTTACCTATGTATACAAAAAATTATTATAATTTTTTATGATCAAAAGGTATATTGTCTACGAGAAATTATTCTTATAGCCTAGAAATAAAGATAGCAATTAGCTGAACTTGGTTTCGTGTCAACATCTATTTCCAGTTTTGTTAATTTGCCGTCACGACTAAGCATTAAATTATGACATACATATATAGATTGCGGCGTGCTCCGCCACAATCTGATACAGGCACCACTCAGACTGTCCCTGTACCCGTATCAGGTGAAAGGCGGAAAACAAATCAAAAGCTTCCCACTGAAGAGATCTTTTTTGCTTTATCCCTTGCTTCAACGCCCCTGGTTCTGCAATCCACAGGCTGCGGACTTTCAAATTTTGAATTCACTCTTAGCACCCAACACTCACCCGCCTGAGTCAGCAGTTTCGGACCCACAGAACTTAAGAATGGTGTGGAAGCAAAGTGAAAAACATTTGTCTGGATATGACGCTACCCATTCGAATGGCTTGCATCACTCTCCTCTAGGATACGGTTGCTACAGTAGCCGTTGGCTTGCTAAGCTTAAGATGATTATTGGGTAGTGGCTAACTGAAGACGGACTCTTCCACGTTCTTCTTTACCATCTGGAATAGCATATGCTGCTCGTTAGGGCAGTAGGATCCGGGCCATGTATTTTACACTCTCAGAGTCCAAACTTCTAGAGTATAATTCTAAGCCATTATGTTCGTCAGTAAAAGATATGCAATATTCCCAGCGGTGTTTTATGAAGTATAATAGCAGAAAGTATGGATTCAAAGACCATCGATTCCGCAAAGCCGTTTGTGTTATCCTAGGTACACTTGATTGTTAAATCCAAAAGTTTCAGATGGCTGGACTACAGATACGACAGCCTCCTCTTAAAAATATTCATCAATTAACCCAATTCGATAATGTATGTTGTCTTTTTGATGAAAAGAATTTTCTTTTGTACATCTATGAGCTAAGAATAAATGACATAAGTTCTATTTCTTTCAACGGTCATGTTCATTTAGGGAGCACAGATCTGTACATATACGTAAAGAAGTATCGTAAGAAGTAGTAATTAAGTGAAATTCTTAATTATGACGCTATTCTTACGTTAAGTACAAGTAATTTTAATTCACAAATATTACGATAACATGCTTCTTATTTATCCTGTAAAGTAAACCCAGAGCTGAAAAGCTTCGATTCAGGTCTCTTAGAGTTTCCGAGATTTATGAATTTCTTCAGAAATGTGCATACAGCTTCCTGCTTGTTTTTCTATAAAAATTTGTTCTTTCATTGCTCTCGTCATTTTTTACTTGAGAATAATTTAATGCCCTTTAAAAATCGATACCTCTCATGCTCTGACCAGCGTCACTCTGACGATAAACGAACGACGATAAACTCTGATTTATAAACGAATCCAGATTCCTTTATAAATGGTGCAAATTTCCAGTCGTTTTAAACCAGATAAGTTGCCCATTTTAAACCTTATATCTTTGCCGAGACATATGTTACTGTTGCCATCAATATGCAGATTTATTTCCTGAAGTCTTCTAAAGCAAAGTGGAAACTTATTCTTGCTAATCTACAATTGCATTAATAATATATCACCTTGAATTATGTCATTATTTTAAGCATATAATAGCAGACATTAATCATTTTCCTATGTATAGAAATTATCATCAGTCACAGTAGTCAAGTGCCTTTCACTATATCACAGAGATATTCCCTGAGAAAGTCTGTGAATCTTGAAATGGTCCAAGTTTCAATTAGTGCCTCATTTTCTTAAATTTTAGATAATTTTGCCTTGACAAATAGTTCCGTGCCTTAATTCCTTTTTAAAAAGGGAAACAAAGCAACCATTATTTTTTGGTATAGTGAACTGTGATCATTGAATCAGGTCATGGAATCTGAATCATATATATATCCTTTCTTAAAGTCTATCTGATAGTAACCGTTCTGTAAAAAAAGGATACTTTGATATAGTTAGATATTCTAAGATCGTGTTGAATACAATGCCCTTTTTATGCGTGACATCACAAATGCTTTTAACGCAATTTTTCCGTTAGTAAGCTTACTTTGTTTTTCTCTTTCTTTCTTGTGATTTCGGAACCTTTCTTATGATTTTGGGTTTTGGCAAATCAGGGTTTGTGTTACAAGTACTGCATAAGATAAAAGATTTTGAGCAAGCCATTTCATTACGTCTCTCATAAAGAATATAAACGACGAAGCTTTCATTACAACAAAGAATTGTTTAGTTCTCCCGAAAACATTTATTCTCATCAGGTTCGCGAAACTTTCTTTAAATTCCTTCTACTAGGGTTAGAAAAAGTATAGAACTGCTTTCTTTATTTTAAGAAAAATGTTACAAGATGCATTTTATATGATTAGGTCAGGTCATACTGTTTAAGCCACACATTTTAGTTATTTGTACAAATAAATGATTGGAAGGTTATGATAATGTAATGATAAACTGTATTACATAAAACATCCAACATTTTTCGAAATTAATTAAAATATTCGAATTACTTCCCATTTGGTTTTTCAATTAAAATTATGTGGCTCGTGCGCTATAATGGGTAATCTCTATTTGAATTCAAATTAATTTGTAGTAGTGTGAAATATGAATAGAAAAATAGTAGCTGTAAAGGAAAATTCACATAGAAAGTGTTAGCTAAATTAAATGCTATTTTTATCATAAATTCATACATTAATTTATGTGTCTTTCGTTTCTCAGTTTTCCGTAAAAATAGTATTTAACATTTAAAGTTAGGCACAAACGCAGTTTTAGTTTGGAGTGGATTTTGAATTAAATTGTATCTGTTTTCAGAGTAGTCAGACAAAATGTCTTCTTCAAAAATAAAAGTAATTTTCCAATTTTTTTTATCTCATGCAGATGAAATCCCGTACGTAACTGGTTTCGAATGCGCCGAGCTTTATTCAAAATATACATCATGACTAAGTTCGCTTTCCTGCTTAATTTCAAATTTTACTTAGGCTGCTTCTCTTCCTAAATGGTGTTATCACTTTATGTTCTTAATATGGGAATTAGAATAAATGTTATTTATTAAATAATTATATAGTCTTACTCCCTACCAATCTGCAGTCCTTATAGTTATTTGTAGTTTAAACATTTTCATGCTTATGGATTGAAGAATTCATTATTTATAAATTCTTCTACTATCACTTTGTGAAGAAAACGAATGTATGCGAAGAATGCGTTTTAAATACCATATACTGGGTATTAACACACCCTTATCAAGTCTGTTTGAAACTGCAACAATTATTTATCTCTCAGTTATTAATCCTTCATTAAAGAGATATTCTGTTATAATATAATCTGAGACACAACCATTTCGGTTTCAGTTATTTGAAATCCTCTAAAGAAAATATCATATTTAGAGAATACTTTATATATAGGATAGGTCTGAAATATAGCCATATGTTTGACCACACCATTATGTTATTAATGTTATAGTTAGAAGAAATGGTATAATGCCATTGTTAAGTCAAGTTGGCAGACTAGAGACCAATGAAGAGCAGTATCAGTGATGTTCAATTTATTGCTCCAAACTGCTCACAGTTTTCACCGTTCCCTAATTCTCATCCGCCTTGTCGCATCAAAGAAAAATGACCTAGCTAAAGTTCTCTGGAGGCAGTATTTATTTTAAGGAAGATTGCATTCACGGGAAGAATCAGAACAATGCATTTCATGGCATTTTGGAATAACAGTATGTGAAAACGGGAGTTCCCACGCCACGGAGTTTATCGTCACTGATTCTATCAGAACATTAATCGTAATGCAGAGCTGCACGTGCGAATAAATACTCACCCAAATAGGTTTTTCCCTCTCTTTACTACTACGACGATAGTAGAGGTTGCCGGGATGCGGCCCATGCAATTCGCTTGCACAGAAGCATGCTGAGCGTCACGTTGCTGAGTGAAATAGAAAATGCAAGTTGCAATTGCCAAAATTTTCAAAGGCTAATTCCTGTGATAAATTACAAATCTTCTGAACTGTTTTTCTCGCTTTAGTTTGGATGCATGTCCCGTCGTGAAGAAAGCAGTGAATTGGAATGTGCGTATTGCCATGCACGTCGCTGAAAAATGTCACCGATACAAATTCAGCGTGATTGAAATCCAATTGAAACAGATAAACGTCTCATGATGAACTGTGATAGCATCAGCACTGTGTGTATGAAAAATGTGTATTGTCAGCAAGTAAACACAACGATGACTTTAGATTGTTGCGCCGGTAGACGAATCTCCACGTGGTGGTATAACCTGTAATAGTACCAGATTGTTCTCATTTATATAATCCAGAATATAGTAAAAGGTATTCAGTGGTATTTAAATAAAGTAAATTGCCTGAGAAAATTGTATATGTTCGTAATTCCTGAATACTCATGTCTACTTAGGGGTAAGTGAAATATTTGATTATGTGTTTTCTTTGCTATGATTAACCAGGCGCAATCCACTAGTTATAGTTGCAGGCCAGCAAGGATTGGGCACATGTAACATACTTTTTGACACTTAAACGTGTCTAGCTAATTATTAGTCACCCTCAACACCACACAGTATTATAATTATTAAGAAGGAGATATGCTATTTTAAAGACAAGTTTTCAAGCTCAAAAATGGTATACAACAACATGAACCTGACTTATTTTATTGTATCAAACTATTCCTAATTTCAAACGTTTTCAATTCCTACTCTATTAATGCTCTGAAGATTTTTTACCAGAGATTTTCTTTTCTGGGTGGTCCCATTGCAAGCGACCATTTCGTGTGCATCCAATGGCGGCAATATTCCCTTAAAATCATATCTATATAGTCTGACGGTGTATGATAAATTATTTAAGATATCATTATGCAGTTAACAGCCACAATTATTAGCCATATCACTACCCAATTATTAGTTACATCATTTTGGGCAAAATCAGTTGCTGCATGACAGACTGTCAATGCGAACACCTGTATGACAGCTATAACTTTCTGTTGCATGTTCAGCGCCAGTTTAGTAATTAATATACAAAGCTCGGGTATGTGTCCACTATTTAAAAGGAGAAATTAATTTAGAAATTTAATACTCATCTCACTATTTCTCTCAGCAACGTACTTACGTCAGCAACGTTGGTTTAACTTAAGACGTTTTTGACTCAACGTGTAGTTATCACATTTTAAAATATTTTCTTAAGTATCAGTCCCATTTCATAGGTGAATGACTATTAAGCAAACATTTATTAGCATTAAGAATATCAATAGATATTTTAAAAAGTAATGATTATGTTATAATCGTTTTATGAGCAAATCAGAAAAAAATTATGAAACACAAAATATAAAATATACAGTTAATGCTTATTGTATGTTTCTCCTGACAGTTAAACATCCTACAGATTTTATGATTAGGAGAGAATACCGTTCACGTGGAGGAATTTGTATGATGTATTTTACGTTAATGTTCTGTGTTTAACTTGATAGTTACTATTAGTTTTAATTTATTTCTTTGTTTTGTGAAATTTTATTAAAGGTTTACTCCAAATTGTCATATGGGCCCACCAGCGGCCGAGCGGTAAAGACGCTGAACACTGGTAGTTCGGTCCGAGGTTCGAATCCCGCGAACGGGCTGGCTGCATGGACGTTTTCGTGGTTTTCCCCATGTGTAACGTGTATACGAGCCAGTTTCCCTTAGAAAGTCCTCCACGAAGGCATCCCTCCCTTTAGGCAGATAGCCCTCGTGTGCTTTGCCATAATTAAATAACCTAACCTAACCAAATTGTCATATTGTTATTATTATTTTAAATATAATAAACTATATATTTTAAATATAAATTTTCCAGGGAATTTTAGTCTATGGTTACTCTAGCGAATTTTTCCCGAAGAAAAAACACAGAAAAAGCTTTTTATATTTATAAGTATGATTTTGTAATTTTGGTGCAAAAATAAAAAAATATTATACATTTTGCTAAAATATGGTATTTGATTTTTAAATTACTTATTTTATTTAATCCAGTTTTATAAATGATATATACTTTAAAATGTTTATAAGAAACTTTTCTATGTATTTTTTATCCCAGTGTTAAGATTTCAAAGTTTCTACCAGAGAATTACGAATGAGAAAGCAGCAACATAGGTGTCTGGTTTCTAGAATCTATTCTAGCATTTAAAAATAATATTCTGTACCGTATTCTCTTTACTGACATTATACTATAAAAATTATATAATAGTTTCTCCCTTCTTTCTGCATGGCTTCGTGGTGTAACGGTTAGCACATTCATGGTGTAACGGTTAGCATATTCCAGAGGGTCAGGTTCGAGTCCGGAGAGGACATTACGCATTTTTCAAAACTCTAGCTTCAAAAAAGGGCCTTCTACACTGACGTCCGAACTAAAAGGTGGTGGATGATGAATCTTCACCACCAGGATTTGGAGATTAGATCCCCTAATTCAGAGTCTCCCTTTAAAAGGGAGAGTGTGTAAAACATTTTCTCTTTCTTTCTGCATACCTTTGTAGTGTAAAGGTTAGCACGCTGGACACGTATTCGAGAAGTCTAAGTTCAGGTTTCGGACAGGAAACTGCACATTTTTCATGTCTCTAGCCTCAAAAAAAATCTACTGGGTCTACAAAATAACTGTAAAAACATTTCTGCTAATTTCAGTAATTTTATTTCCATTCGTACGTCGGATGATATAGAAATAGTTACATTCATGTTTATTTATATAAAAATAATGTGAAACTTTGTTTTTTAAATTTTACAAAACAGTATGTAATTATCTCCAACAGAAATTAAACAATAAATAAAGGAAATGAATGAAAGATAAAAAATTCGGGGTAAATCCCTTAATTTAATAGGTTTCTACTCAATAAGAAATTCATACAGAAGCTCATGTAGGGAACTTTATATTGAACAATCGAACTAAAAGAAGACTTTTAAACTCATTAAGCAATCTGACAAAAATAGCGTATAATGTTAGGCTTTTAATATTTATATTTCTTAATTTTGATTGCAAATTTTAATTATAATTCCTATCACTATGGTATTGTTAAGGATTTCGTATTTATTTAGAAATTTATTTAGAATTGTAATTAAAATTGTTTTATTTTCCCATGCAACGCAAACGATTTTCGAAGAGAAAGCTACATCGGAAAATTAAAAATAAAAGAGCGCGTGTATTTAATATTTAATAAATAAATCTCTCGCAATTACTGTTGCCATCCACAAATATCGAGAAAAATCGAGGTTTTACCAGAATATTCTAGTAAATAATTAAAAAGCTTATAAAAGCCGAATTAAAGCACCTCATCTAAGTTGTAGTTGTAGCTGTTTTAAGCGATCTGTTTGTTTACTTAATGCTATTATTGATTGTAGCGATTTCGCTGTGAGATAGAATTAGTTTATCTGTTTTGAATTGAGCTCCGTTTAATGTTTGAGATATTGTGATATTGTACGAATATCTCTGAAGAATTATTTCAATATTTAGTTTTATTTCTTGTGTAACAGTATTTAGTTTTATTTCTTGTGTAAAGAATACATTTTATTAATTTTTTAACGACTTGTGCATTCAATCTATTACGAACCAATAAGCACGTAACAGTATATAGTTTTTTTGGGGGCACAGAACATGGATCAAATCAAGAATGCTTGGTAAAATCTGCTATGGGATGAGAAATAACAATCACGAGCAATTTCAGCTTATTGCAGTCAGGTAGCAGTATTACCATAGTAACTAGTACCCGCACTTACTAAGGGTATGCAACAGCAGTGTGAATAGAGCTACCATGCTAGACGAACGTACATTAGAGGAGCAGTGGAATATGATAATTTGTGTTATACTAGACTGGGAGTTATTATGACTCCTGCATTTATTGCGCTATAATTTGCAGAAACCGCCCTGTTGGCATGTTGATGGAAGAGCCTTTACATGCTTAAGCCTGGTTTCGAATTACAAAGACGGTATAGATCTTTATAAGTGCATATTGTCTTTGAGGCAGAATAACACATAAAATGTGGCAGTACTGAAAGCCTATTGAGAGCTGAATAGTGAAAGAAACGACG
Source organism: Stegodyphus mimosarum (assembly GCA_000611955.2). Taxonomy (NCBI): domain Eukaryota; kingdom Metazoa; phylum Arthropoda; class Arachnida; order Araneae; family Eresidae; genus Stegodyphus; species Stegodyphus mimosarum. The sequence continues at coordinate 200,163 of KK121204.1, forward strand.
AAAGTGGGTTTTCACTTCTGTTCGTCGGAGTACTGCCCTTCAAAATGTGGATCAAAGTTTTGTTTTTTCGCTAGCGTAATTCGGGCGGCCCTTGTGTTGCACCCTAAGCAACGCTCTCGGTGATGGGAGCGGTTAAATAACCTAAGTGGGTTGTCCATTTCTGATATATGCTTTAACCACTTCACCGTTTCCCTTGAGACAGACTAGCCGATTTTAAAATTATCATCAGGTATCAACAAAAAAATAAACTCATTGGGATTAAATGTTGCCTTAATCGTTACCCCACAGAGAAACTGTTTGCTTCGTATTTTCCAACCTCTAGAATTCGGAGAAAATGCAAATGATCACGTTCTTTTCAGAGAGGAAAGTAACAATGTCATACAATGCAATGTTCACTTGAAATGACAAGAAACATTAATGCACTTGCAATCCCTTTAAGCTAGACTGTAGTGAGAACTATTGCAGTTTTGAAAGCCTAGCTTTAATGTATCATCTTTGATAACTTCCAGATAAAAGCCTAAGGAACGCAAAATAATTTTTTCTCCTGCATAGGGCGAGGCTGTTCAACATCTTCGAGGGTGACAAATAGGCGGTTCAGGTTGGTTTGGTGCAAATTTCTAAATAGATCTCCAAAGGAGAAAGAAATATTTTTATCGTAAACTTAAAGTCAGGTTTAGAAGCAAAATGTGTAGCAAATATTTCAGCTTTCTACGATGGGGAAGCGCTTATGTTGCAAGTGCTCAGCTATTTGGAGCCCAAGAGTTTTTCTCTGCTATATTCCCCTTAAAACTCCCGTTGGAAATATATGCGATTTCGTGATTGATGGAGACACTGAACAAGGGTTCCGAATACGTATGCAATACCAACGCAAAGACTTGGATGCAGCAGTTACTAGGACTCCCATACGAAATAAAATCCCTTCGACGAAATAAAATAATAAAGATGACAGTTTATATTCTGTTAATTTTCATTACTTTTAATCCCCCGCGTAAGTGAAGTCATGTAGAAGTAGTTATATTCATATTTATTTACATATGTTTTATTGCAAAGTAATAAGAAATCATCCTCAAAAGAAATCAAACAACAAATAAAAGAAATGTGTGAAAGATTAAAATAGCTTATTAAATAAGTATAAGCAAGTGGGAGTTGAGTAAAAATAAAAGTGGTTGGTTCACATGTATTTTAAGCAGTTCTCTTTTTCTGCTCATTAATCTAATCATTAAGTTCCCTAATTATGTTACTAAGCCAAATAGAGAATTTTTTATTAAACGCTATCGTAGATATATTAGTCGTTTTATACTCTTATCGCGTACAATCTGAAAAAATGCCGCTGAGAAAGAACGTGAAAAAGTCCATTTAACTCTTTTCAAGTTATTTTTGCACTTATCTCTTGCTGTTATTTAATTTGGAGCAATCAGGATGAGTAAAATATCCATACCAATGAACGATTGTTGTTGATACAATGAAAAAGATATGTTCTACAACTCGCAAACTCGTTAAATGTGAATAGTAAACATCAAGATAAAAAATCTATAGTAGATTTGTTGCTTATTTTCAAGTCTGCAAGAGAAGAAGTATTTTGAGGGAATGATATGCTTCTTTAGAACAGTTACAACACCAGTAAAATTGAAATTACTTTGACAACATTATATGCAGAGTCGGCATTTGAAGCTAAGCCACGCTAAAGGAGCAAATAGAATAATCCTTAACACTAGAGCCGCGGCAGTTTCGGTATACCTAAAACCGCGGGCTGGGTCAAATTGACCCCAATTAATAAAAACCCGTGTTGTTATGCTAATAGTACGCTGTAATTATTTGGCAATGACATTTGTTCATTTTTAACATTAAATTGTTTAATAAGCAATAAAAAATAATAAGATATTACAACATGGAATATTGTATATAGTTAGTAAAATATACAGACAACTTTAATAGAAATATTTAGTTTCTTACCAGTCAAGATTTCTTACACAGTTCATGCATAATTTGGGCAACTTCCTTTTATATATTTTGTACACTTTACACATATCGGTATTTTACAGTCAGAACAAGTACCTACAGTTTTGTTTCTACACTTGAAAGCTTGGCAATGAACCCTTTTTCCCATCTGTGCAGTTTCATCAGTAGTATCCGCTTTTGTCTGTGTATCTGAATTGTACTTTCTTTTGTGAATATACGCACTACGCAACTCTTCAATGAGTTGTTGAAGATATTCTCTCCTCTAAAGGTTTTTTTCAGTAACGTCTTTATATAAAATCCATGAATTAAACCCTGCAAGATCAAGAACATTGTAGAATACATGAACTAGCCACCTCCTTGATCCTACCTTCACAGAATATTTCCGAGCCATTTGGTCGGCAATGTCGACGCCAAATTTTGTTGAGTTATAAAATGATATTGTTTCTGGAAGCTTTTTTCTGTGAGTATTGTCGACATCAACTGTGGGATTAAGGGAGCTCAATAATAAGACATTTTGCTGGTATTTCACTGATAAACAGTCAACGTTATATCACAATGCTCCAGTAACAAAGTATCATATAACGGCATCTTCACGTTTTTCACAAATTCAGGTACTTCGTTCCCATTTCGTTTAATCGTTCTAGTTAAACTAGTGTTCTTCGTTTTTAACATTTGGGACAGATTTATTATATTGAACACATTATCTGTAGTGATATTTCTTCCTTTATTTTCGAAAGGTTCTATCAAACGCAAAACGACGTATTCGAAGAGAGATAGGTTTTCAGTACGTTCCTCATCGTTACCCAAATATGGAAAACCATTGAGCACATATTTGCTATCAACATCAGAGCAAGACAGAACTTTATACCAATTTTATCTGGTTTACTTGGCATATATTGAGTAAAACGACATTTGGCTTTAGACGGAAACAGCTATTCATCAATAGTTATATATGGTCCTGGTTTATAGCAAGTTATCGGATTTCCAATAAATTTCTTCCAGACTTATGAAAACTTAGAAATGAAACAGAGTTTATCTGTTTGAAGGCGTTGAGATTGTGTAGTTTTTTTGACGAATTACAGAATTTTTTAAGTCCTCTGAATCTCTCTCTCGCCATAGTATAGCTGAAAAAAGGTCGACCCCATGTCAGGACTGTGTATTCTCTGCATCATTTTAGGAAACATAATAAAGTCTGTAATAGGGTTCTTCTTCTCAAGTCTTGAACTGGAACAGTGAGCTGATAAAACGTAAGCTTTGTACTGGTGTAACTGCTGTGCTGGATAATAACTGCACGTGAAGGGATTTAAAATCCTCTTTTATTAAATCACTATTATTTACAAACTTCCCAACTCGGGAGAGATACAGAAAGTAAAAGACCGCACTTGGGTCGAACTTAACAATCAAATAAATTTAAAACTAAACCTAAAATAGAACTTAAATCAAAGTTTGCTTCGCAGAGCAATTCGCGGAAGTTGGCCTCTCACTAAATGGTGCGTAGCAAGATATACTAATACTAGCGCACTTCAATTTGTTTCACAATGCAATCGCGTAGCAAGCACTATGGCTTATAAATTTAAACTGCTAGCTGGTCAGACGAACGTCGAGCAGAGTGTCCGTGATCTGAGACTGAAGCTGTCTCACATTGAGAGGTTTCTACCTCTGGCTTAAATACTACTTGGCTGTACTTCAAAATTAGCATAAGCTGAAAACGCGCGCTGCTTCTGACGGGAAGTTGAAACAGAGAGGAGATAGAAAGATTTAAATTAAAATAAAACTTGGTTAGTTTAACTAAAACCTTACATACTTCCCGCCAGAATTGCGATAGTTAAACTACTTTGGTCCAAACGGACCATGTTGAAAGTCGCAATTCTAAAATAGTCAAAATTTCATTCTTCTAAACTTAGGCCAACTCTTACAAGGCAATATCTGTTTGTGAAAACTTTACAGACGAAATATTCTTGAACAACAGTCTTCAACATTTTTCTTAACAAGTCTTATTCTTCCAACAAGTCTTACTCCTTCCAGCAAAATTTGGAAGGAAAATAATTTTACTACGACATCATAACAGAGTAATTCTAGGTGGATCAAATCCTTATTTTTACCTGTGTAAATTCGCACACACACATTATCATTCAAGCACAATTAAATTCTTCCCCCTCAATGCTCTCTCACCGGTGTTGGATACAAAGCGAACCGCCATTGCGGGTTTTCTGTGTTCGGGGGGTGTTCAACTCTTCCACCTACGATCGACTAACATTAGTTAGAACTTGACATACGAGACCTCAAAAAACGCCCTATAACCAGCTAAACCCAAGGTTCTCACTAGCTTTGTGTCTAACACTTTAAGTGTATTTGGTGGAGAGCCTAATTAACACTTGCATTCTAAAATTACTCAATCTTTGACTTTTCATGCATACAATTCGCAGTTTGCACACAACATTCACATTGATATTGCACTTAGCGTGCATTGCTAGCATAATATTATTTGTTACATTTCATAACACATTAACAATTTCATAGCAATCATGAAATGCAAATATAGGTTAAATTTCTAAGCTTACAGCAAGTGCTTCCTATTCCTTTTTCAAGGTACTTTCTTGAAATATCAAATTACATTGAAATAATAGTCCACAGACTAAATCGTGTTCTTCAATTTTCCGATTTTTTCATTCTAGACATTTTACAAGTCTTTCGACAAAGCGTCATATAAAATCATTTAGTTAACATTTTCTTTTCAGCAACTCATTGCTTTTACAAAATTAATCTATTTACAAACATTAAGTAATTTTAAATCTTTAAGAATTACAAATTTTTTAAACAAAAATATTTTTTCTTTCAAGATGAGAACTTAT
>KK121204.1:205391-231146 GCA_000611955.2 Stegodyphus mimosarum
CGTTCGTAGATCTGGTCACCTGCATCGTGAGACTTTCTTTTGAATCCACATTTTTGGTTCTTATTTCTACTTTGTTGAGGGGGAGCTTTCTTTTTCTGACTTTTCGACGCCGTTGTAGCTGGTTCCTGCTGTTTTTGCTGAAGTACATCTTCCTGGCTAGTCGATTGCCTCGGATCCTGTGAACAAATCTTTAAATATTGGCATTTTATATCTATTATAGTATGGCTTGATTTGGTCCACATTCGCTGTCACTGTGTGACCATCATTTCTTTTTAATATAACCGCTGCCCCTGTAATTTTTTCTATTATAAACAGGCCTTCAAAACGCGGAAAGAATTTCCCCACCTTTTCTTCTGGGGCATTGACAAGTTATGTTTTATTTTCAGAACTTCATCTCCCACATTGTACTTGACCCCTCTTCTCTTTTGCTCATAATATAATTTTTGTTTCCTCTGGCCCATTTCTATGTTACCGGTAGCTTCCCGTATTAAATTCTGTATTTCACTCATTTTAAATTCTTCTGCCCTTTCCTGGACAAAGAAGAGTTTATCTAAGGGCGTCAACATTTTTCTTCCTAGAAACAGTTCAGCGGGTGTTTTTTGTGTAGTATCGTGTTTGGCGGTCCTAAGGGCAAATGCAAATTCATTTATATGGCTATCCCAGGTAGAGTGATAGTTTTTCACATAACTTCGAATTATTTTCACGACATTTCTATTCACCCGTTCCGCTATGTTTGACTGCGGACGATACCGGATCATCTTTAGATGACGCATGCCCAGTTTTGCACACATTTCCTCAAAAATATTACTATCAAACTGGGGACCATTATCGGAAATAACTTTTAGGGGCGCCCCGTATTTTAAAATATACTTATTTAGAATTGAATCTACTACAATTTTTGCAGACGCGCGTTTTAACGGAATTAACTCTAACCATTTGCTAAAATGATCCACTATAACTAAAAGATATCGGCTTTTGTTAACTTTACTTCGAGGGTAAGGTCCAAGTAAATCGATGCCTATTATTTGATTTGGGAATTCTGATTTAATACTATTTAGGAACCCGGCCGGGCGGAAATTAACATAATTATTTAATTGACATGTTGGGCACGACTGGACATACGCCCTAGTAAACTTTTGCAGTTCTGGAAAGAAAACTGCCTCGCGAACTCTTTGAACAGTTTTTCTTATACCTAAATGAGCCGAAATGGCACAATCATGCAACTCTTCTAATACATTCAATCTCATGCTAGCTGGTCAGACGAACGTTGAGCAGAGTGTCCGTGATCTGAGACTGAAGCTCTCTCACATTGAGAGGTTTCTACCTCTGGCTTAAATAGTACTTGGCTGTACTTCAAATTAGCATAAGCTGAAAACGCGCGCTTCTTCTGACGGGAAGTTGAAACAGAGAGGAGATAGAAAGATTTAAATTAAAATAAAACTTGGTTAGTTTAACTAAAACCTTACACCCATACAAAAGAATACAGACTGTCATGCTCTAGATTATTTGCACCGTATATACTTCGAGCATACAAAATGAATATAAAAGCATCTAGTTCTTCTAATGGTGCTGACCATTCATTTTTTCACAGTTACCGATAAGCTTCTTCCTCTGTACAATTTTTCATGTGACGAAGCATAGGCTCATCTATAAGTAGCTCCATGAGCTAATTGCATATCCATTTTCAATATTTTGATTTGCATAACTGGTTGGGCCACTCTTTTCTTTGAAAATATTATGTTCAGCAATTATTCCACCCATACAACTTCTAGAGGTGATGCTTTCCTAACACGTTCCATCATTTGTAACAAAAATTCCAGAATTCATTTCATCTGGATTTGAATCTGATAACTTTTTACGCTTATTTACACATTGTTCTTTCTACGGTATCTTCATCCGAGGAAATATTTTCTTCATCTGGATGCACATATTCATCATCGCTGAAAACAATTTCTTCATCATTATTGTTTTCGGATTCATGTTCCGATAATTGTCTCATATATTCGAGGACGTCACTAACTGTTAATTTACGCATATTTTTTCCAACCATTTTCACCTAAGATCAATTTTACCTTAATCTGTTAACAAGGTGGCAAAAATCGAACAGACCCGTCTGTACACTCAAACTATCTCCAAGGCAATGCCAACAACCAGTTGTTCAGTCATAAAGAACCAGATGTCCGCCCGTTACACATACGGAATGATAACTGGAGGGGATGAATCTGCAACACTGGCTACTACTACTACAACAAAATTCTCAGCTGCTCTTCTGTTATCAGTAACAGACCTTGAAGTATTGCTCTGCTTACATCTGGGAAATGGAAAGAGGACTGAGAAAGCTTTTCCCATTCCATGAATTGTTGAATTGCAAATTTAGTTCTTGTGATTATAATGGGGTCAAAATGACACATTTCCGCGGTTTCAGGTATAAGTATTAAAACAAAAAAAATGATAACTATTTAATGTATCATATTTTCACAGATTATTATTGGTATAAAAATAGGAACGTCAAGAAATATTTTTTAATTCCGTTAGTAACGTTTTGGGAAAATCGGAAAGAAAATTGCTTTTGGGTCAAAATGACCCCATCCGCAGTTCTAGTGTTAAACTTAGTTACCTACTGCATGAGAATTTAATTTGAGTAAATCAATATTTTCACCTATTCTATTGTATCCTAGAACCATAACTTGCTGTTGATCATTCCTGTATGACAAGATAGCTCAAATGGGCTTGCTATTTACCGAATCCCACATTAAGATTAACTTAATATCTGCCAAATAAACACTTATATAATCTTTTTCACGAGCTAATGACGGATTTAGCATCTAAAAGCAGTTTTAATTCGCATTTCCTTTTCCAAAATTAAAACGCGATTATAAACCTTACCTTCCATTAAATTAAACCAGTCATAAAACGGCAAATCTATAAGTGATCAAGTGGACTACAAATGTGAAATTTATCTGATTGATTAATCATCACGATTCCTGCCTTTAGTCTATAAAAAATGAACGTAGTAGAGTAAGCTCACCCAATGAGATTATTTCGACTACTTCTCCAGACGAGACAGATATTTTACATACAGATCAGCTTCAAGTCAGAAATGATACCTAATAAAAAATAGTATTAATGTTAACATCTAGGAAGGAAAAGGAAAATTTCTATACTCTGTAATACGAAGTCATCTTCATACGTCCAGTTTCCATATTTATGACCTACAAGGCCATAAAAAATATATTGCAATAATTTTTATGACTTCCTTACTCTTTTTTTGCAGACACCTGATTCCAGTTTTAATAAAGAATATTTCTTTCGTTTCCTTTAGTGAACATATTTATACCCTTCCTTCCAACAATGAAGAGGGAACTCTTCTCTTTTTTTCGATTTCTCCATAGCTTATTTTACGATTATCCCATGAGCATTGTGCTAATAAAGAGAGGAGCATATTATTATAGGATAAACCTTTTACTACCACCTTTTTTACTACGAAATGAATAAATAGAAATATACTTTGTAAAATAATAACCTCTAACCTTCGAAAAAACTGTAAATCAAAAACATAGTACTAGTTAAATACATGTAGAAAAGCAATTACTTCGCCATAACAAATTCTGGGGGCTATACCACTTCACCTTGTAAGTATATTTTATATTTAGTTAATGTGTAGAGTCATTAGGATTTTTTGGAAAGTAAGAGATGTGAAAAATGAGCAACGCCTTCGCCGGGATTTGAATCACGGATCTCGAATTCGCGTCGAGCGTACTGACCACTACACCATAAGGCATGCTAAGAAGGCGGGAGAAAAACCTTATATACTTCTCCTTTTAGAGGGCGAATGGGGAACTAGGGCACCTAATCCCCAAATCCCGGTGGTGGAGAATCCTCATCCACCATCGTTTTAGTTTAGGCGCCACTGTAGAGTCATTATGATTTTTTTGAATGTAGGAAATGTGAAAAATGAGCAATGCCTTCGCCGGGATTCGAACAACGAACCTCTCGAATTCGCCTCGAGCGTGCTGACCCTACACCCCGAAGGTATGCTAAGAAGGCAGGAGAAATACCTTATAAATTAATTAACTTCATGCACAAAATATGCGATGGAAAGAAACCTTCGAAGTTAAAATTAAGCGCAACATTATGCCTCGTACTTACGCTGATTTAAAAACAGGATAGAATGGTGTAGAACTAATTAAGCTCAATTATGTTCATATAAAATGGAAGCTGCTGAGAAGAGCTGCGAGCAGTTTTTACAACTAAACTTTAATATACAATTATTTAAGTACATAAAACGCTTGTCAAATTCAGACAGCAGCTTGATTCCTTTAATACTCTACTATATTCTCTTCCTAGTATTACCATTTCTTATTTTACTTTATTTCTATTTTTAGAAATAAATAAAAATATTAAAATTAAAGTTAGTTTAAAGTAAGTTTTTGTAACCAGTAAGAAGTAAATTTCCTTGCAGAACTAAGTAATACTAAACTTAACGTTTCTTCCGACCAAGTTCAGTGTATTTTCCTTTTTTATTTGTCTATACTTGCCTTTGATGAATATTAAAATTAGCTTCGATTTTAAAACATAATTATTAAATAATAAATTTTAAATTTTGTATAATGAAATACATCCTTGCATTTCCATCTGACTAACATAAGAGCTTAAAAATAATTTACATATATTAGAATGTGATGTCATTTGTATTTTGCTATAATAAGGTTAATATTTTATTTCTTAACAAATTTATTATCAATATTCACTCATTTCTATCGTTTTTCGTGACGAAAACGATAAAATAACGGATGTCGTAAAAAATACGACGTGCGAGTGCTTATATAAAATTCCAAACGCACTTGCTGGAAGGTTAAAGAAATCATTTATGAATGCAATGTAGAAATCTGGTTACGAGGGGTTTTGAATTCGTTCCGTACTACCAAAATAAATTCTTTAAGGCTAGATTTTAATTTAGAAAAAATGAAGTAGCCTGCAGATGCCATATGTAGCCATTAAAGGGGATACCAACTCTAGGTGATACTTTTCCATGAAAACAAACTTCTGTTTCTTAATGAAATTATATGACAGTGTATTATCGTGGGGTGGAAACTATTTACTTTATTGAAGGTTTTCAGCTTGGTGCCTTGAATTATCTTCAGAAGTCTATCCATTAAATTTGTAACAGGTAAGGAGTTTCTTACCTGTCCTTGAGGAACACATGCTTTATGAATTATTTCTTTCCAGTGAATGAAGTTACTAGTCTTTGTTTGAGATTTCATTATCAACACCTTCGCATCCATCACGAAATCCTTCGTACCAACGTCAAATATTGCATAATGTTAATGCTTTGTACACGCTTTTTTATCTTGAAGACATGCAAATTGTCCTAGGTCTTCTCCGGGACATCGACTGCTAGGCAGACCTTCCGATTGCTAGCCGTACGTACTTCCAATTACACCATAAATGTATACTCTAAGGAGGGTGCAAATACCTGACAGCTTGAGCCCCATAGATTTAAAGCATTATTTCAAGTATTTCTTTTTTTGTGAGGAGGGCAAAATATTATTGCCATCCTTGCACAGCTTCGAATCCCTAACAGCAGATCAAACACATGACTAACCAGTTAGAAACGTTTGGCCATAAGCAGATGATAATTTAGAAAACGCAAGTTGGAGGTATCATGGTAATAGGTGTAGAACATTTTGTGCATCATCTGGTGCTTATTTTAACAAAGGTTTTATGTTATAGAGAATACGACACACTTGTTAAAAATGTGTTATACACAAATAGACTCAACCTTTGCCCGATTCGAACTCGACACCATCAGAGTGCTCGATCGATAATGGTGTCTATTTACGAAACAACCTAGAAGGAATACCAAAATTCCTTATATAGTTATAATTCTTATACATACTAAAAAACAGTCTAACTATTCAGACGCAGTTGAATTTGACTTCTGGAAGATAAAACCAGTTTTCTGAGTCAAAATCAGAAAGAAATTGCTTAATCCTGAGAGAATAGCATCGAGGTAGATAGGTCTACATAAAATATGAAGATGTTCATATATTTAAGCCGAAATAAACTCAAACTTCTTAAAATGAATGAATTAAGTTAACTTCGCAGACTATTTCTTTTATTTACTTTTTTACCATATCAATATCAATTGATCAATTTACCATATCAATTGTTTACAAAATGTGCGTATTCTCTAGAAAGAATTACGTGCGTCGCTGGAGGTACAGAAATAACACTAATACTAGAACTAGACTATGAAGAAATGACTAGACCAGGTTTAAGTATTGTTTTTATTACTATTTTTTTATTTTTGTATGGCGTTTCAGTTAAGAAGAAAGAGAATAAAAGCACAGATATTGCTACGAAATACAAAATACCGTGGTTTTTTCATTCTTTTATAGTAATATTTAACGTATTGATGCTTTGTAAACACATGTCCGTGTGTTACAATAAGTTTTCAATATTTTTAATAGTTTACAATAGTTTTTTAATATTCCGGTATTAAATGTCCATATATTTTCTTATTTGAAAAAGGAGTGTAAGGATCTTAAGTTTGGCTATCATTTATTTTATTTTAAAACTTTACTACAATCTCTTATTTTCCACTTCCGGCCAGAATAAACGCTTGAATATGTTTACGCAAATTGTACTTCCTAACGCTTAAAAATTAAGTTGTGGCGTTTTGCCAGGAGCAGAGTTACAAGGGGAGAGAGTAAGCCCTCTTGCCACTAGACTTCACGCGAGCTTGCCATGAGTTACTGTCCGCCTTTAAGGCCAGAGGTTTTAGTCCTCTCGAAAGCTAAAGACGTATTGTAGTTTTCCGCAGTTTGCGTATTACAGACGTAGTAATTTGAAAGGCGAGTTTTAGTGTTAGTCATCTGTGTAAAATATTAAAAGTTAGCTCTTATTTAAATTTTAGTTAGTTAGTAGTCTTATGTTTTTACTTTCAGACCACAAGTGGTTGGTCTTTGTATTCAGAAGTGCGCGAGCGCCTGCGATATCGTGGAAAATAAAGTGTAATTTTAACCCTTCTTATCTTGTCGGCTTTTACACTCCATAGGACTTAATTTGTAGTCAAACGCACTGTCTAGTCAGGACACGTTATGTTCGCCGAGCAGATGAGAAGAAATACCAATCCTGATAAGAGTTATATAAATGAGTAATAAAATGAAATAAATTAAATTAAAAATGAAAATAAAAATAATTAAATTAAATTAAAAAGGAAAACAAAATGTAAATAAATGAAATGAAAGAAATGAAGTAAAAGTAAACTTACGGAAGCTTATTCCTGAATGTTTTATTTGATGTAACTAAATTTACAAAATTGTACTCCGTTGATTTTCTTTGTTACTTTATTTATTTATTTGCACAAACAACGAGTAAATACTAATTAGGTGCTTCTCGCACGTCGTTACTGTCACTGTCTTCGTGGCAATGATAATGATATTTCTAAACTTATTTCAGCTTGCCGAGAAGGGAACCATGTTGACAGATGGAAATAAAACCTTTAACCCAAAATGTTGCTTTGTATGAGACCCGATTGAATTGCCAAAAATATATCACCGCAAGAATCAGCTGCTGAATCTAGCAAACATTTTCTTGAGAAAATACAATTTTGCTATAAATAATTTGCAGTATTTCGTGTTAGTATAGGTCGAGTTAAAATACAGACATCGAATATAGCTAATTTGCAGCTTAGTTAGTCATTTTGAATAGCTTCGTATATTAAATCTATACCAGCGTATTAAAAAACTGAATATTATTGAACTATATGTACATAGAAATTTAGAATAAAAATCACCCATTTTAGAATCACAAAATCGTTAGTGAATTAAATTTTAAACAACTCAACCCATACATGATATATATACTAAGCGGAGAAGATCTAATATCTTGAAAGAGGTTTTGAGGAAGTTACGAAATTTCTACTGGGCAGAACATTTTAACGTAATAGCAAATGTCATTCTGTACAAGCAATTGCCTGTAGCTTCATACAAGGGAGACTAAAGATGAAACTACTGGAGATTTTGAAGTCCACTTAACACTCTGATCCTTATAAGGATAAGATAAATGTTCTGACACTTATACCTAAGCCACATTATTAGCTCATCGTATTATAAAAGCGAAGTTAACAGTTCTACATTTATTAATTTAGAACTCAAACAACAAAAATCAGCGTTATATTTTCAAATTTTCACAGAAGCAGTTTCGATGGTTTTACCGATGGCCTGAGCTGCCAAAAAGCTTTATATTTATATTTACCAATTTCAGGAAAATATTTCAGTATTTAGGCAGGAATTTGAAACTCAAAAGAGTCCACATGAGCAGAGCAAGAACCATAATACCGTACTAATGTCATCACGCTTATCCGTGTCTATTTTGATAGCATTAAGGTAAAACCAAATTGCCTTTCAGAAAATGCCAAAGGAGTTATACAAATTCAATATAAATATAACTGGAAACATATCAACAATTTCACTATATTCTAATTAAAAAAACTCTTTATTAATACTCGTAACTTATTTGCAGTTGTTACAGAAACGTTCATTTATGAACTGTTCCTGATGTTTATGGCTATTATTTGATCGATGCTGTACATCTAATCTTTAATAATTAACAATCATTATTTTTTAAAGCAATTCTTCCGATTTCTGCAGTATTAAAGAAAAGTTCACTCCCGCATCTTTTGACTGACATTCAGGCAAAATGTTTAGTGCTTTATCAGCATTGTAGTATTCTTACTCTCGATGCATCCGCTTTATGTTTACATTTCGATTCCGCTTTCATTTGCAAATAATGTCTTCGTGATTATTTAACCTTTTATATGAAAAACAAGAAAGAAGCAACTTAAAGCAACATTCCGTTGATTTTTTGCTTTAAAAGAGAAAAACAAAGTAACAACTTAAAAGCAGCATTTCGTTGAACCATTTTTTGGGAGTCATCATTCAGCTCTAACTCGTAGTCATCATATAATGCACTATAGTGAGGTAATTTAATTTTATTCCATAAATGCAGATCATTAGGCCTTTTACTAGTATCCATGATCAGAATGACTAAGCAGTCTAAAACATTGGACTATTCATAGAACGGAACATATACAGAGATTTAAAATTCAAAATATAGCAAATGATGGTTTTGGCATGAAAAAAATAAGTTCATCCAAAATTCAACTCATTAAACGATTAAAATGGTCAAATCGATCATACTAAAATTTGAAAAATGGGTTTCCTGTGCACATGGTTGACTTAAAACAAGCTATTTGGCGACTTACATGTCAACTTATCTGTGGCATTTAAAAATTTCTATGCTCTATTTGAATGCTATTTGATGAATTTATTCTTTCATTTGTTCGAATGTATTCGATAGTTCCATTACAATATCCGAATGACAACTGGACAGCGATCATTTTAAGTGGTTCCTACTGTAATCAGAGCTTATTCACTTCCAAATCCAAACCTAAAAGCTGCTTTCCTGTCTGTATGCTTATATGGTTGGAAAGAAAGTACTGCAGTTATGCTTCCTTCATCTGTCTAGGTAGAGGTACCGCAAATAAAAAGGCCTTAACTCTGAATCAAGTATGTAACATATATGTCATTTGACATATATTGTACTTATTATGTAGGCATAATAGGTGTAATTAAACAGTTTAGATATAATTTGACTTTAATAAGTGAACAATTTTCTTCTTTAAAATCTTGATTATATGACCAATCTTTTGATCACAATAATCTATGTCGTTTTCCTTCGGCAATTCTGTAACAGTATCCGAATGATAACTTAACCGCGATCACTTTGAGTGGCGCCTACTGTAATAAGAGCTTATTCACTTCTAAATCCAGCTCTAAAAGCTGCTCTCCTGTCTGCATTACCTACATTGTTGGAAAGAAAGTATTACAGTCATGGTTTATTCATCTATCTGGATAGATTTACTAAAAATAAAAACGTCTTTATTCTTGATGAAGTATATAATATACACTAGTTAACATAAATTAATGGAAAATCACAAAAATAGCGATAACTCCCTCGAAAATAAGCCAAACCGTGTAAAATTTGAATATGTTGCCAAGTAACAGTAGCTGAATAAAACTGCAATATGCAAATTAGCGGCGCTGTACTCGGAATACGTCATCTGCGAGGAGCATATATATTCCTGTTTGAGATCAAGCCCACATATTTCACTGTGATAGTGACATCAAAAATCTGAGAAAGCCAATTCGTAACAATGACCTCCAGGCATCATTTGCATGCAGAACTACGATAGAGAGCCATTGGCAGACTAGAGGCAGGACAAAGTCAAACAGAAGAGGCTAAATATGAGTCCTTGTGTGGTTCGTAGACTTTGGAGGCAATTTCAAACCACAGATTCGGCATCTAGGATGTTCAGCCAAAGACGGCCAACTTCTACTACGAGGGCCGATGTCCGATATATGACACTATGTGCACGCAGGAATAGAACATCTACTCCAACTCTTCTTAGATCATCGACTGCTGTAGCCACCGGAAGGTTGGTGTCGACGTCAGCTGTGCCTAGAAGGGTTCACGAAAGTTGTCTGTATGCGAGGCGACCAGCCATTTGTGTGCCTCTGACGTCATGCTACAGGAGGGAACGCTTGCAGTGGGCGCGACAACATGTCCACTGGACGCCTGATCAATGGAGGGCTGCTCCCTTTACGAATGAGTCCAGGTTTAGTCTACAAAACGATAGTAGGCGTTATTTGATATGGAGAGAATCTGGAACCCGTTATCATGCGTCAAACTTCCACGAAAGCTAACCATACGGAAGGGGCACTGTCTATGTTTGGAATGGCATCTCTTTGGGTGGACGCACAGACCTCCATGTCTTCCTAAGAGGAAATGTAAATGTTCAGGTTTATAGAGATGGCATCCTTGATGTTTACGTGCGCCCATATGCCGGAGCAATAAGTGATGCTTTCCTGTTACAGCACGACAACACAAGACCACACAGGGCTGGCATCGTAGATGATTATCTTCAACAGGAAACAATTATGCCATCTCTATCCGCGGACTTGAACCCTATCGAACACGTTTGGGATGATTTAGGGAGACGAGTAACTGTTCTCAATCCGCCCCCCCCCCAGAACCTTCCCGCGCTTGCTACTTTTCTATAGCAAACTGACACCTTCGAATTGCCCATTTTATACATGTGCTAATTTCTATACTAACATAATTTTCTGGTAATTTCTTTTTATGTTATTTGATACCTTCCTATGTGTAGTATATTGTTGGTAAGTTTCATAAAATTCTATAGGTAATTTTTTCAGTAATCGTAATTTTTGTGATTTTTCCTTAATTTATGATAACCAGTGTATATGTCATTTGACATATATTGTATTTCTCCTATAGCTATAAAGGGTATAATTAATCAGTTTAGATGTAATTTCAGTGTACGTGAAAAAAATTTCTCCTTTAAAATCCTGATTATATAATCGATTTTTTTATCAAAATAATCTAAGTCTTTTACCTTCGGCAATTCCATAGCAGTATTCGAATGACAACTTGTAGAGACATTAGGTATTTTTGAAGCAGGAAACGTGAAAAATATGCAAGGCCTTCGCCGGGAATCGAACCACGGACCTCTGAAATTCCGGCTCAGTGTGCTGACCATTACACCACGAAGGCACGCTACGAAAGCGGGAGATATACCTTATATACTCCCCTTTTTAAAGGGCGACTAGGGTTTTAGGGTACCTAGTCGCCAAATCCTGGGTGTGGAGAGTCATCATCCACAACCCTTTTAGTTCGGGCGCCAGTGTAGAGACATTAGGCATTTTTGGAAGCAGGAACGATGAAAAATATGCATTGCCTTCGCCGGGGATCCAACCACGGACCTCTGAATTACCGGCTCAGTGTGCTGACCATTACACCACGAAGGCACGCTAAGCCTGTGGGAGATATACCTTATAAACTTAATCGATATCACTCTAAATGGCGCTTGTTGTAATAAGAGCCAATTCATTTCTGAATCCGGCTTTAAAAGCTGCTTTCCTGTCTGCCTATCTACAATGTTGGAAAGAACGTATTACAGTCATGCTTTATTCATCTATCAAGGTAAGAGCTACTAATCTACCTCGGAAAATATCCAACTCTGAAAGCTTGTAAGGTTTACATTATGTTAATTAACAGTTATTTTAAGTTTTTTATCTTTCCTATCTTATTCTAATTTCAGCTTACGATTTCCTGTGAGAATGTAATTTAAGAAACGCAGATAATGCAAACGAGAATGGGTACTATTTAAGTCGTGACTTAACCGACTTTAGGAGAGAGAGTCTGACTCCCTGACTAGCGCGCATTTGCCTTCTGGCTACATCTCTCTTAGCTATTATTACGCTCAGCCATATCTTAGGCCCTTGCTAGACTTCGCCGATTTATTTAATACTTAGGGGCCAACTAGTTAGATTCTGATAGCTTTGGCTATATTCTTTAAGAGCTTTAGTTAAGCTAATTTTAGTTCAAATTATTAGTATTTAATTTCAAGCCCGAGTGACGGCTTTATGTAAAGTTCGAAGTCGAAACTGATTGTAAATATACTGAACAATAAAGGGTTTTAAACTCTTCTCAAGTCTACGTATTCTGCTCACACACGTAAGCGATTATTCGCTTACCAGTGTTCGAGGGGTTCTGAGCTAGAACTTTAGAGTTAAATAGTTGAACATCACAAACTACTTTCCGGTCTGCGAGCTTACATTTTTGGAAAGAAAGTATTACAGTCATGGTTTATTCATCTACCTAAGTAAAGGTTTTGCAAATAAAGAAGCCTTAATTCTGAACCAAGTACGATATATATATATGTGTCTTTTGACATACGTTTTATTTATTATATGGGTAAAATAGGCGTAACTAATCTGATTACTAATTAATTTAGATTAATTTACATGATTACTAATTACTAATTTAGATGATTACTAATTTTGATTATTAATCTAATTAATTTAGATGCAATTTCAGTGTAATAAGTGAAAAAGTTTCTTCTTTAAAATCTTGATTATATAACCGATCTATTGATCCCAATGATATATGTTTTTTTTTACCTTTGGCAATTTCATAACAGTGTCTAAATGACAACTTAACCGCGATCACTTTGAGTGGCGCCTGCTGTAAGGAGAGTTTATTCACTTCTAAATCCAACTCTAAAAGCTGCTTTCCTGTCGGCATACTTACATTTTAAAAACAGTACTACAGTGATGCTTCATTCATCTACCTAGGTAGAGAGAGATATTGAAAATAAACAGGCCTTAATTTTGAATCAAGTATGTAATATGTATGTCATTTGACATACATTTTACTTGTTATAAAGGTACAATAGGTGTAATTAATCATTTTAAATGTTATTTGAGTACAATAACCATATATGTTTCCTTTATATATATATATATATAGGTAGATAGATACAGATAGATAGGCACAAAGATATAAGTTTACATTTCAATTACACCTGAGTAACTTTCCTTGACTCCCAGAACATTTTGCGTTCCTGTTAGTTAGCATTTAGTTTCTATTACACAAACCGAAAACAATAAATATGCAAAAAACTACAAATATAAGTAAATTTATTAGTAGTACACTTTGAAGTTGAAGCTGAGCAGCATTATACAATTTAACCTTTGCCCTCCCTGATAATACAGAAGTACCTTATACTGCTTGATAATATTTAACCCTGCCTGATAATACAGAAATAGTTCAAATAGCCACAAATAGAATATTGCAGCCCAGAACCTGGCTCCACTGCTAACGCAACTTCTCATGTAACTGTAGGTAGAAAGCTAACTCCCCAGCAATCAGCACAGAAGCCGATCAGAAAGATACAGACATAAATTACTTAGTTACATATACAGACATATATTAGTTAGGTTAATTGTATCTCCGATTATCAATTGCCAAAGCTTTCGCTCTCAACGTAAATTCTCGCTTGTTATTTATTTGTTATTTAAGGGTAGTTGAACCTCCTTTACCGACAATGTTAAATTGGCAATTTGTGATGTACCCTTTCTCAAAATCTGCTGTAGATACATGTTTGAATTTTTTTGTGTTATTAAAGTACATCTATCTGATTATATTGAAATGAGCTTTTGAAATATTTTGAGTTTTAAAGTAATGTATAGATTATTGTAGTAGGCATAGTAAAATTTACTACTTTTCTCAACAGAAAATTGTGAAATTTTTTTCTTAGGTTATCATAAAAAACTCATTTCAGTAAATGTTAAGAAACATAATAAATAAGCCATAAAATTTAGATACCTGTGAGCAGTAGTTCCTGAGAAAAGATACATAGAGTATACAAAAACACATTTGTAAAAAGGCGCATTTTTAGGTAAAAATCCACACTTATCAAAGCTGATGATAAATTAAAAGTACATTTTTTACTGTTCTAATTTTCATAAAGTGTGGTATTTTTAGAAAGCTTAAGGTGTAGAGAATTTGAAAATGCAAAATCCGAAATCGTCATTTTTTGAAGATGTTTGGCTTCCAACACCACTTAAACAATATTTGTTTACTTAAAGGATATTCTGTTTGTTAAATAATATTTGTTTTCTTATAAGATATTCTGTTTGTTTGTTTTCTTGTAGTAAACTTTGTTTCCTTTTTTATAAACTTCGCAAGCAATGTTATATTTATTCATTAGGTAAGGTACTTTTAAATACACTTTAAAGTACATGTCGAATATAATATTATTGAAAATGAAATAAAATTTTAAATCATTATGAAGGATGTGTATTGCTTTTAATTCATTTTTTCTTTTAATGCAACATTAAGGGTAAATTAAGAGTTTTTACGTAACATGTGATTGCGGAACTCTAGAAAATGACTGCTTTTCAGATCATGAAAATGTACGTTGAACATCTCGTACCTTATATATATATATTGGCCAAACTTGCCTTATCGCATGGGTGGTAATGTGGATGTTAGCAAAACGCAACTTAAAGTAATGGTCTCTCCTCTACTGTAAAACTCCACCGCACATGTTTCTGACATCAAAAATCCTTTTCTGAAAACATGCTATCAGTAAACTTATCATTCAAGCTCTGACAACAAACAGCATTTAATAATTCCTTTACACATAGTAATATACTATGACTTACTCATTATACTATGGCTTACTCATGGACCTTCGACGATACCACAAAATCAGCAATAAATGTGCAAAATGCTTGTTAATCTCATATTCTACTTATTACTGTGTTTAGTTAAGGTTAATTGAGTATAGCAAAGCTCAACACGATTATCTTCCAACAGAGTGAGAGGCCTTCGTAGAGGATTTCGTAAGGTTCTCAGTCACGTTACATATAGGGAAGCCAAACATGCAGCCAGCGCGTTCTCCTGGGATCAAAGCAGAGTCGAACTCTCAGTATTCAGAGGTCTCAACTACTCGGCCTTTGGTAAAAACCTTGTTAATGTGTAAGGTTTATTATACGTCTACTAACAGTGTTTTTTAAGTTTTGTATCTTTCCTACCTTATTCTAATTTCAGCTTACAGTTTCCTGCCAGAATGTAAATTCAGAAACGCAGATAATGCAAATGAGAAAGAGTACTATTTAAGTTGTGACTTAACCGACTTCAAGAGAGAGTCTGATTCCCTGACTAGCGCGCGTTTGCCTTCTGGCTACGTCTCTCTTAGCTGTTATTACGCTTAGTCATATCTTAGGCCCTTGTTAGGCTTCGCCGATTTAATTAATACTTAGGGGCCAACTAGTTAGATTCTGATAGTTTCAGCTATATCCTTTAAGAGCATTAGTTAAGCTAATTTTAGTTCAAAGTATTTTAAGTTCAAGTCCGAGTGGCGGCTTTATGTAAAGTTCCATGTCGGAACTGACTTGTAAATATACTGAGTAATAAAGGTATTAAACCCTCCTTAAGTCTCACGTGTTCGGTTCACACTTAAGCGATTATTCGCTTGTTAAGTGTCTGTGGGGTTTGAAGTTAGAATTTTAGATTTAAAGAGGAAAACATCACAAGGGTTTGCTATTTTAAACTTAAAAAATAGACAACTGAAAAGAGAGATCTTTAAAAAGGTTATGCGCCTTTCTATATTATTTTGCATTTTTCATTTTGCTTTACAAATATTTAATTTTATATGTTTAATGACTTTCCAGTTTTCTTTCAGAATATTTGATTTAATAACTTGGTTTTAGATGTTTCCTATTCCTTTCGCTATTCATTTCTAAATTATTTTGTGTCCTTGCCGACATTTTCCTCTTGAGACTAACGAGACTGAGACTTGCCCTGCTTCTATTTTGTATTTATTGTTTGTTTTACTTTTACTCAAATGATAATGAGAAAATTATTGCTATTTTGCATCGGAATTTTATAGGTATTGAAACTAATTATGGATCTAAAATTCAAATCTAACGAAAAAAGAATTACCGAATCAAAAGATACATTATCCCAGTAGGTATTCATAATTAAAAAGTATTTTCGTATGCACAGTCTCAGACAATAATATGAAATTACAATAAACAACTACAGCACTTCAATCAGAGGCTCTTACGTATGGAAAAATAACAAAGGCGATGCCATTAATTGAAGCTTGGTCCAACAATTTGATTCAAGTTCTCAAGCTCAGATTTGAAAATACCGCATTGATCGTAATAATCCTCTGTTCATACAGCGTTTTGGCTTTACACATCAATGACTTAACAATCACAAAGTTTTTACAGCAGCATATTTCTAAACTTACTGACAGTATGTTAATTGTTTCCCTGCATATCTTTCTATATTCACTAATTATTAATATCTGATATATTATACCTTTACGGAAATTATTTTAAGTTTGATACCTTTCCTGAACTCCTCAGCATTCACTAGCATTTTCTCTCCAGGATGTAAATTTTAAAGTTAAGTTGTTGTTGCTGTTTCAAATCCCCTTGGGGCAAGAAAGCCTACACAAAGTCCAAGAGACCTTGCCGCACAAGCAAATCGCTGATGTCGACCTACTCAACCGACAGTTGTCTCAGGGAGACCTATATAATCCAGCAGGTGAGCAGGGGAGGCAGGGAGGGAGCAGGCACACGAGGGGAAGATCTTTTCTCCCTCTTTGAATTTCGTGCATCGAAGATGCCCACTTCTAAGTCTGGCCATGGCAGTTTGGATAAGTCTAGATCTTTTACTCAGAAGTGACAGGCCTGGTTGTTCAGCAAAATACCACTGGTGAACAGGAGAATTTTTTCCATGCCATGTTAGTTTTATGTTTAAGTTAAGTAAAGTGAGTATTTAAACGGGTGAATCTCTGAGTTTATTCATAGCGTGCTTTCGGTAGACAGCGTACTTTCGCTGCTATCTCGCTGTTACGCTAGTAAGCCTGTTGGCCATTTCGGTTTACTGTCACGCCTCTTAGATTTTTGTTGAGTCAACCTCTTAGACAATCACCTAACGGGCTAATACAGCACTATTCTATTTTAAATTTGACTTGATTTACATTTTTACGTTTAAGTTTCACCACACTCGACGGTGTTCTTGTAAAGCACGAAGATCGTGCCTTTCTGTTCGAATTTGAATTAATAAAGGGTTATGTTTCACCCTTCTTCTGTGCTGGTAATTAATTCACGACTATGTGAGAATTCGCCAGGTTTATTGTACGATCTATTTTTAGTGTATGTGGAATAACAAAGCTACAACATAGCCATAATATTGTTTACAGCATCCTTTCATTTAAAAATTATTCGTCACAAAAGAGAAAGGAACACAAAATTGAGAACAGAAGCTAAAATACTAAATTGATTCGTAAAGAGAACTCGTCTTCATAATGAGTTTATTCTTGTTGCATTTAGCATAAATTCAAAACACTATTTAATGCTTATACATGTAACATGCTGTTATCAATCCCATACCTATATTAAGTACCAAATTTGAGAAGATTTGAATTATCTCGTAATATATCTTTATTATGAAAGTCTGTTCAGAGCTTCAAATAAATTATCCATACCGTTTTATATATTTTAGGCAAAGAATATATGTTCTTCTCATTAATATAAAAGTTTTAAATACTAAAATCGAAATAGTTTGGTTTATATTTTAATATAGTTCTTCATTAAAAACTGCTACAGGCTTCAAACAACGTGCACCATACAGTTGTCCATTAAATTTTCTTATGAGCTTCCTCTAAAGTACAACTCTAATAGTACAATTTTACCTAAAATTTAATCAAATGTTTATATGAACGTAGAATGCTTAAAACCGGAAAATCGAAAATTTTGGAAGTTTGATATAGGAGTTATCGTGAACAAAAACATCGTCACACAGATACACAAGTACATTATTCTAAAAGTAGTAAAAACAGGATACAAAGACTCTAATTTGTCCTTATTCACTGAAAACTCGCGATGGAATTTTTGGACAAAAATTATCACCTCCTTTGCCTACGTATATAGGTTGGCAAGGGGTAATTATAGCTGAATAAATTTAGATAAATATTGTATCGTCACAACGATTTTAAGAGCACAAAAGGAAGAAACGTCAGGTTGTATGCAGTTACAAGAGCTGATTTAAAGTCATTTTCTTTCTTCCGACAGTTCTTTTTTCTTTGAGTGCGGACTTCATTCGTCTAACCAAACGAACTCATGTTCTAGCTTAAACTACTAGAAAATACATGGTAACTGCTAATAGCATCACTGTGTAAATTTCAAGAAGGGTTATTTGTCTTTTCTGGGATTTTTTAACTATCATGAAACTAACAGTGATTTTGAGTTAATCATGGATGTCGTCCATAGTATTTTTCCTTTAATTAGTAATTCATTATAATTCCCTACCTAATCCCGTTTTCAAGAAGCCATTGCTTCACCATTTTATTATTTTCTCATCCATTTAATTTGTACAAATTTTCCTGAGATAGATAAGCTGAGTGTCCTATCGCGGAACTACAATATGCAACAAGATGGCCTGCGAAAACAGTTTCCACCTCCGGCATTAATATTTTAAGAGAGAAACCATCTTATAATACAATGTAAACAGACTAATGGAATATAGGGCAGCATAAGCTATAACACTGTGTATTTGTATAACAACTCACCGCATAGATAAACAATTAGCAACCCCAAAGCAAGGAGCTACGGTTCCTCCAAAGATACATTAAACAACGAATCAGAGATTGATGCTTTACCGTGAAACTTACGTACTGCATGCAAAAGAAGAACAGATGCTTCGAGGAATAATTCAAACGAATTTTCAAAATTCAAAGCAACTAAGTACAAAAGTTGTGATGAATGCCCTGGAGCCAAGGACAGAAGACTGCGAATGCCATATTTAAAATGTGAAAATCTTCTGTGCTAAGAGCACGTGAATGAATTTTGTTTAAAGTGTAAACATATAAAACAATTTGCATTGTGTATTAGAGATGCAATAAAACTTAGAGGTATGATGTTTATTTTGTTATTATTTTCATTTATCTTAATTTTAATTCTCTATAAGCTTATTTTGGAAATTTATTTTTTGTAACCCAAGTCTTATTCGCGTATTATAAAAGAAAAGCAGCTTTAAAGCAAATAAACCTGTTTTTACCGTATTTTAAGCATTGGAGTATGTGATACCCCATGCGCCCACTCTAATAACTTTTCTTGATGCGTCTTCCGCCGGTTAAAAATTAATTAGGATTAGAACCAACATCAGAAGGTATTTATAGGCACAAGGATAGGAATTTCTGGATATTAGGATTAGAACCAACATCAGAAGGTATTTATAGGCACAAGGATAGGAATTTCTGGATATTTACGAAACATTTTGTAAAAGTTTCAGTTTTTCACTTGGTAGCGGATAAGAAAGATTATTAACCGAACTAAAGTTTGTTTACGGCGTTTGAATAGAATTATGACGTAGTTATGACATAGTATAGGAGGGCTATTCGTTTAAGGATACAGATGCCTTTGTATGCGATGTTTTAAGGAAAGCTGGCTGCTACTGACATTATGCAGACAAAACCAGTAGAAAATCCCATACAGCCAGTAGTTCTCCAAAATTTGAACCCGTATGTGACTATCAATGTTAAGATGTCAGAACGTTCGATTACTGGTGGATCTAAACCACTAACATATGAAGTAAAGTTTAGAATAATATATTTAAATATATACTTATACCGTAAAGTTAGAAAACTGCAGCATTCATCTAACACAAAGAAGGAAAGAAATATCCATGCTTATCTCTGTTTCATTCCCCATTCTCGTCCTCTTTTGTTCCACAGAAAAATACAGTTTATAAACTATCGTTAACTAAAACTCAGCGTATAAACTTCGAGAAAAGAAAGTATCTCTTCGAAACGGAGACACAAAGAAACCGGGTCTCTCTTCGATTGCGCTTCATTTCAAAGAACCAGTAAGAGATGGAGATTTCCATTGCCATTTGAATAAAGAATTAACTTTCAGGAAAGTAATTTTGAACTTAGATTTAATTAGATCCAAGTTGCATAATTTCCACGATTCTTTCTCGCATTCAAGGAAAATGAAGTTTGGTTCTTTTCAAAAATTCGTTCAGTGCTGACTGAAAGGAAATTCACAAAAGCGGTCGAACACTTTTCTCTAAAAATGGAATAAGGTTGGATGGTAAAATAAGAAGAGATAAAATGGTATTTGATTGCAAATTTTTCACATTTTTAAGACAGGTCTAAGTTAAAATTTTAAATTATTATAACTGTTTTGTCATATAGAGATTGCAATAAAAGATTAAATGAATATTAAAAAATTAATATGGTTACGTATTTTAAAAAATAAACTTTCTGTTTGTGTGATTTTGTTTGCTTAAACAATGAATCTGCAAAGTTTAAGGGCAATTTGGGGCAAATTCCAACAAACCTGTCAAACAATATTTGACAGCTTTTACTATGAAATCGCAAAATATCATCTGTTCGCTGCCAGAATTTTCTATGCAGCTATCTGTTTTGTTTCAGTGATCATATGCTATCAAGTGTAAGAAAACTTAGGAAAGCAAAGAAATAACGCTTCACTGTTCTCTGTAACCTGGGACTAATTTCTAAATTTTTAAACAAATTAGGACTGGAGAGGAAATTAGATGCGTGATTCTGAAAAAAAAGGGAATGCTTGGCTTCGTGAAGCCAAAAAGGTCACACATACCTCGCTTTCATTTTCATAACGAGATAATTTTGGTGATTGGAAAAGGATAATTTGCAAATACGTTTTTCCTCTTAAAAATGATCTCAGTATATTATATGAACATAAAAATGACTGCTGAAAATGTTCTTTGGTATGAAATACTGAAGCCAATATTTGTTTTCTGCAGCAAGCAATTTATTTGTCCTCAATTTCGTTCATTTTTTGGTGAAAGAATATATAACAATAACTTACACTCACTTCTCTTATTCAGCAAATCTGGCACTTGGAAAATAACTTTTTCCCCAATTTAGACAAACTAGTTAATCGTTTTTTAGCGTAGTTTAGTTTCTCTAGATTGGCAGCAAGTTATCTTCCTTCAACTGAGATCTTTCTTCAATTATTATTAACCTGGCGGAAGTACCGGACGCCAGTTAAGTTAGACTGAGAGTAATGTATTTAACAACAGAGAGAACGATACCGCTGTAATCCTTCTCTAATAACGATGCAAAAATTAAAATTCATAGTTACATGGTCCCCTCACATCACTTCTATTATCCAGAAGTTGCGAGTTCGTAAAGCACAACTCTATCCTTTAACTGCTCGGAACAGTGTATTATCTATAGACAATAAGTTACTTATTTACAAGTATAGTCTCAGACCATTACTTTGCTATGCAAGTCCAGTTTGGGCTCATAAAAAAATAAAGAGACAGAAACTTCAGGTCTGTCAAAATAGTGTACTTAAACAGATCATTAATGCTTAATGGTACATAAGAAACAATAGAATCCACGAGGAACTTGACATGGATTTACTCAGGACCCATTACTATAAACGTGTTAAAATTTGCATAACAGGCAGCAACTTATCGACAACTCCAGTATAAAAATTTGTAACTATGATTATAATGATTTGAACAATATGTACAGGCCCCTGGCCCAGTTAAATATCTGGATTATGTAAACCTCATCTTTTTCCCGCATACCTCTAGTTGCTATGTAAAATCATTTTACTATATCCCTGCATTATATGTCTGTATTTGTGTGTGTATATATGTAAAGTTAATTATCATTTTCTATCATGCATTTGTTTTGTGTAATCTTTTCATATTACTTATTAATATGGATTCGGGCTGCTAGTATTTGCCCTATTTTACCATTTGATATCGAATTTCGCCAGCTCGAAAGCCTCTTGCCTATTCTAATTAACAGCTCATCAACTTCCTAATTCATCTCTTTCTCATATCTGTTAGGTTTCAATTTTAAATTGAGCATATTAAATTTAAGCTTTAATATATATAAAAAATTATATTCTATATTAATAGGTTAATCATATATCAATTTTCGAAGCTACTAACTTATTCTACAAGGGGAAGAGCCTACAATCAGGTACCCTGGTGTAGCAAACACCGTTCTACAGGGGAGTAAAATTCATAGTTATACATTTTTCAGTCTGATGCGATATGGAACCCATATAAAAATTCCGATAGAAAAATAAACTAATTTTCCCTCATTATATCAGCAACAATTGCTCGCTGTTTTTAATGATTTCGTCTTTCTAATCAAATGGTCGTAAAAGCTTAAGTTCCGTCCAATATTTCACCTATATTCAATTCTAATCGATTAAATATGGCAAAAAATTTATCATAATCGATCAGAAATTAGCAAACATTCAAACACACAAACAGACATTCTTCTTTATATATGTAGATTTTCTAAAACTTAGAAATTTTTGATTAAGAAACTTTACGATTTAAAAATCGAGCAGCAGAAACGCTTTTAGAAATAAAACATTTCATCTCTAACACTCCAAACTGTTGCCACTCGGAAAACTGAGTAAGAAAATTAGCGTTTTCAGAGTTTTTATGTAATATCTCGCCTGATTAAAGGCTTACGAAGATGGGGAACAGTCGAAATGGCTTTCCACTATTTTTTGCAATCGGGAATGATGTATTTAATGTTTGGCAATGCTATTTTTATTTCATTGTAAAACTTGGAAATTTTTTATTACGAAACTCTACGATTTGAAAGCGAGCAGTGGCAACTCTTCTCGAAATAAAGCAGATTTTCATTTACAGCTTGCGAGACTGCTGCCATTCAGAAAAATGAGGGAGAAAATTATGCTTTTTCGGAGTTTTTAATTAATATCCCAGATTTTAGCTACTTTTTGGGGAAACAAATGGACGTCGCCCCTTTGAGGACCCAGAAAAGAATTGTAGAAAGTTCGTTGACGATAGCTGTAGTGACTGAGTTATTAGAGAACAAACCAACATACTTTCTTCTTTATATATAGATAGATTAGCAGCACACAAAAGATTCAGAAAACTGTCACAGATATTTAAATTACTACAAAAGATGAAATTCTTGAAAGAAGCAAGCACTATAGTAGATTTTATAACATGAGTTATATAGCTTACTAGTATCGTACATGTAAGGTACAAAGTCTAAAACGGACGTACGGTGTTTTCTTCGCCGTTTGATTCTGCAAGAACTAATATATTGAGTACTTAGTTATTATAGCCTCACTGGTGATATGAATTTATATGCTCGTCTACATATATTCATTTATACATGGGAAATGAAAACATTTTTTTCAAACAAATTTTGATTTCTTCATTTTATCATCGCAACAATGTTGTGAAAAAAACTAAACAATTATTTTTAACCCAAAATTCTAATATGTTGACAGCTTGTATTAGAATAACACTAATTTCTGTAATAACGGTTTTTTTGCATAGTGCATTGTTTAGTATCAGTTGTTCTTTTTTTTGCATATGAGTGCATATGAGTAAGTCAGTAAAATTATAAAAAATGTGCTTTCTGTTCAATTATTCAAATTACTGAGTTATTTTTCTGTGTAATGAAAAACTTTACGGACACCCCTAACTCTTATTTTGTTTTACTATTATTCCTATTAAAATCAGTATTCACTCAAAAACAAAACAGCATGAAAATATTTTTATCTTAGAAGCATACTGAACATTCGGCAAAGGCTCCAAGGATATTTATTTATTTTTATATGTTATCACGTTATTAACGTAAAGGAAAAAATATCAGTAAATTTCTTCAAATTAAGTTCTAATTAAATGCTTTAGAAAACGTTTTAAAAAAGTTAACTGCCACAATATTCTTCATCATATCTCACCAAAATCAAAATCGGTGGGTTGCTAAGAATGACTGAATTTAAATCAAAATTATCAAAGAGAATTTTAGTGAATGGAATCTGCGTCATTGCTTAGCCACGATTTCTGTTGTTGCTTAAAACCACAATAATATCTCTAATTACTAGTTCATATTCTGTTAATATATAAATTTGTTAAAGGTGAATAAAACTGTATAAAAATCCAATTTAATTTCAAATATATCTTATTATTCGAAATGTATTATTGCGTGCATACGGATTCGTAATTGATTGAATGCACAGAGGTCCGATGCTAGATTAATAAAATTTATTTTATCGAAATAAACACTTCAAAGTTCTGGAATTTCACGCAGAAATATTCGTATAAGAGTTCTTAATATCACAAAGTAGAATCAGTAGTTATGCATCAAACTACTAAGAACATTAAACACAAGACAATGCAAAGCGCATCTAAACAGAAAGCTAACTCGGATATATCTCAGTTCACTCGCAACAACAATAATTAAACAACTATGTAACTCAGAGAAGATGCTCTCTCTTCGGCATTATATAGTTTACAATCAGCCGTTGAGATATTTCTAGTAATTTCTGCTTCTCGAAATTACTGGAAAGCAATATAAAGGGTGGATTACAGTTGTAGCTAAACACAGTGATCAATTACTTTTATTACATTACAGTACTTATTATGGTAACACAGGGACCGAACCCAAATGCCGCCAAGTGGTCGCCAAGATTGGCGAATTTACCTATTTACCCGTTGTTAAATACATTTGCCCTTGTGTTCTTACGTTTTCGGCATAGTTTCTGTCTTGAGAGTTTTTGCGTTACATAACTCAAAAATATAACAATATCACACGTAGTTGTGCTGAAATCATCTATCTAAGTTCAAAATACGTAAGAGTATTTTACTGTTTTAGAAAATCAATTAAACGTACAGTTGTGGCTCTTGGCAAATCAAGGCTATTATTTTCATGAAGTTTGGGCAGCAAATTGTTGTATGTATTTCATCCATATATGTATATGTGCGTGTCTGTGTGGTAATTTGGAATGCTAATACGGACATGGAGATAAATAAGAAATTTTAAGACGTAAGCAAATTTAATTCTTTTATTTTCGTTGACAAATATTTTAATTGACAATGCAAAATACCTTGGAGAAATAAGCGCTTCTTTCGGAAGACCTAAATCGGTATCAATTATAATTTTGAAATATGTTTGAAGGAGCATAAATTTGCGAGCTTGGCAGAGAAGAAAACGTTAAGGTTTGCAATTAATGAGCTGCAGTTTGGATAATGCTTAAAAATTATTATTGGCTGAGACCGTATATAACTTATCTGCATCAGAGCTTTATGTAACAGTCATGTGACGTCTATTAATTTTGAAAGGATACTTTTTAGCATCATTTCAAAAATAGAGAGGTTTCAGACAGAAGACAGAGAACTTCAGAGACAAGAGAGAGGGGTTTATTATAAGATGGATAAAAAGAGGTTAGCGTGGTTTATTAGAAGACATTAGTATATTTAGGATAGGAAGGGGAAATATCCAAATTAAAAAGAAGAGTTAAGGAG
>KK121204.1:231974-254723 GCA_000611955.2 Stegodyphus mimosarum
GTCAAGATAAAGATCGATCGTTTCTCTAAAGCAGTTATTCTACTCGATTTCAAAGCAGCCGTCCAGGCTGTAGTTATAAATCATGATACAAATACTCAGATTATCTCAGATATAAGACAAACCTTGACTTTTCTTTATAAATACAACAAAACAATCATTTCTCAATAGATTCCTTTACATGTGGGTACCGACGGTAACAAAAAGACAAACTCACTAGGCAAGAGAGGAGCACTTGAGCCACAAGACAACAAACAATGTCCTCCAGTGTCACTTAGAAAGCATTTTGTTTGAGAAATTAATGGATACCGTTTTGTCAAAAACCCCGTAAAGAGGCTTTTAGAGTGCAAACAGGCCATGATTGCATGGCACATCGTCTTAACAAAATATGCAACTTTCCATCTACTTTATGCCAAATTTGTAATTCGGGCATCATGAAAGCAGAGAGTCTTCTTATATCCCAGAACTACATAAAGTCTCAGAAACCTGGTGATATAAACAAACTATACTGGAATGTCAGAACCTTCATGAACTCCTTTGTAAAGTCCACATGTCTTATATTCCTTTCCTTGTTGTTTAAATGTTTAACATTTTGCATTTATTCCCATGCTAATTTGTTCTGGTTCTTACTTTAAATGTTCGTTCTTTTCTATTATAGTATATTCTTGTTCTTCTGTGATACTTGAGCTGTTTTATAAGTTTGGACTGTTCCTTCCAATAAAGCCATATGTAACAACAACATTTTCGCATCGGCATATGAAAATTAGACTGTATCATGTTTATCACCTCGTTTATAACTGCCTAAAAGTATTCGCAAATCTAATGTGCAATTACAAAAGAATTAAAATATATTTAATTTCCAACTGACTGAGATTCTGCTTCGATTAAGTGAAAATTGACTTCCTATTAAGGAATTCTTCTCAAGAATTTTAACGGATTTGCAATAAATTCACTGAAAATGGTTCGTAATGTGAAAAATGTGGTCTTAAATGAAAAATAATCTTTAAAAAACATGGCTGTTTTCAAATATTAACCACATGATTAATTGTTGAACTACGTCGTTGCATAATGCAAGTCAAAACTCTCGAATTCCCTGCCCATGACTGGTTAAGTTTCCATTAATTAGCACAGAGGTGGGATTGAGTTTTGGAACATATGCTACTGAAACGTATTCAACGATTCATGAATATAACGACTGTGAAAGAAGTAAACGAACAATTACAGTTAACACACAGAGAACACCCCTTTTGCTGGCCACCGTAAATGCAACACCCTGAAGGAAGCATGAAAATAACTTGAAATTTACAGCATGCATTAGCGAAGGTGAGATATGCAAATGATTAGAATTTCAGTGCAGAATGTGGCGCCACTTCAAAGCGCTATTTAAGGCTTGGAGTTTTCGACGATTTTAAGTTCGGCAATTGTGTTTTTCTTGTGGTTTTTCAAAAAAGATCAATTATGCCTCGCAGTAAACAGCGATCATTCGAGAATATTCTCGGGAAAACCGCTAAGAATGGGTTCTAGAATGTTCTCGTTCCTGTGGCA
This sequence comes from Stegodyphus mimosarum, assembly GCA_000611955.2. Lineage (NCBI taxonomy): Eukaryota > Metazoa > Arthropoda > Arachnida > Araneae > Eresidae > Stegodyphus > Stegodyphus mimosarum. The sequence goes on from KK121204.1 coordinate 233,517, forward strand.
TATTGCCAGTTTTGTCGCTAAATATCGCCAAATGGGCGATTTGGCGCCAAATCTGGCAATTCCGCCTTTTCTGCAACTTTCTGGGAACCCTAATTCCACTTTGCAGGGAAGCTACTTCACCTCAGCTGGCCATTTCGCAATAATAGATATTGCTGTCAGTAATTTAGGTGCGAATTTTATTGCATTGTATTTCAGCAAAGTCATTAAATATATAAGGTATAATGCAGTGCTTTATGTGTCCTAAAACATCTATAATTTAAACTGAAACAAACTTCTGCATTACGATATTAAAAAGTATATACTTACATTTCGCAATTTGATCCCAGTCCTCTTTTATCCTCGTTTAAAATAAGATCATTAAATTTATAACCTAATGTAACAAATTAAAATCCTTATCCCTTGATTTTTTCCACCGCTTATATTACAAGAATAATTATACTTATTTATCAGAAAAGCTGCATTAATTTGGAATCAAACGCGGATTAATATTTTAGTTTGCTGTAGGTCTCATTGCAGCCTAAAATAGCATTTCTTCGGAAAACGAATCATGTGTAAATGGCTATTGTTATCACAAGAGACAACATAAAGGCACAAAAATTGATATTTTCGTCGCAGTGGGAATAAATGTAATGTAATGTCACAAAGTACATCACTGAGCTTTTATTCACTTTGAGAGACTATGGCCATCCATCTCCGTAGATGCAACTAGCTAGACAATCACTTTTTTCTAGGTATTATTGCTTTCCTGTGCGTTATGCATGGCCCACATACAACTTAATAATTTATCATTTTTTTTCTGCGAATCAAAGGACAGGAAATAACAAAGATCAATATTTGGAGAACGTGAATTCCGAGGGTGTAGAGGAGGATTTATTGAAATCATTTCGTTTTTGAATCCATTAAAATTTTGCAATGAATTACTGAAGCGATTTCACATTTCTGAATCTTTATTTTTGAAGCTGTTGAGTTATTTGTTCTCTCACAGTGAATCTGATGTACAGTCAATGTTTTCCGTTATTCATTATTTTGTGTACCTGGAAAGATTTTCTATGATTTTTCTGCTATTTGAAAATAGTAAGAAGTGGGGAAATAAATTTCCTAACGCATGTTTTCTAAGTTTCTTTTAATATGTTTTCTAAAACGCATTTAAAACTTTTTGAAAGACTGAAGCCATTGTAAGTTATATTGTCAGGACTGAGTGTTCTGTGCATACTTTTGGCGAACATTGTCGTAAATGTATCAAAGTCCGGATCTCGAACAGGGAGCTGAACGCAGCTATGTTCTATGGTAGAAAACTGTGGTTAAGTGGTAGAATAACTGCATGTAAGGAGGGTTTAAAATTACCCTTTTATTAAACTACTATTTACAGTCACTTCCCAACTCGGAAGGGATAACAGAAAATAATGACCGCACTTGGGTTTAAACTGAACAATCGAATAATTTAAAATAAAGTTAAGTAGAAAATTAAGAAGTCGTTGCTCTCAGAGCTATAAACGCAAGGTTGGCCTCCATTGTAAACTATCAATGCTGCGTAGCAAGATTTAGCTAATACTAACGCACTTAGATTACTTCACTAAGTATTAGAATAACAGCGCTAAGGCGCAGAACTTAAATACTAGCTAGTCAGGAGGACGTCGAACAGAGCCGAAGCGATCTGAGACTAAAAGCTCTCTCACACTGAGAAATTCCTTGCTAAACTTTAAATACAAAAGTTGGCTCCATTCAAATTAGCATAAAGCTGAAACGCGTGCTCATTCTAACGGGAAGTTGAAATAATAGTTAACAGGAAAGAGAAATTAACATAAAACTTTGTTAGTTTAACCTTAAAATATAAGCTCCTTAGCTGTGAGAAATTAACCCTGCAAGAAGTAATAATAAATTTATTGGATTTAAGAGAGAGCTTACGTTTAACGAATGAAGAATGTTTTGAAATTTTCACAATAAATATTAACTCGATTCCGATTAAAGGCAAGTCTCTGTTATCAATTCACACAAAAAAGATTTAAAATTTGTCTTATGAATTATGTAGTACGCTGCTTGACAATGTTAACAAGCCATTTGAAAACAGTATATTTCTTTCTTTGTAATACTTTGTAATATTACAATTTCGATAAACATTTGCTATTTAAATTCTCATTATAATTAAACTTATATTTTTAGCTAATGCATTATTTTTATATTAATTATTTTATGTACACTGCACAAAAAAATGGGGCACTTCTATATTTCCCTTTCTACTGGGCCGATTGACGAAATTCAAATTGCTTTTCTCATGTCTCGAATGCGCGACTTAAGATATACATTATATATAGCATTACTCTAACACAGGTATTTTGACACAAAATGGGTCTTTTTCTGAAATAACACAGCCGTTTGGTTTTCATATTTCGATTCTAAGACTCATATTATGCCTAAATATTAAATTTTGTAAAATTTGGTGCGAAATTCACGGAGAAATTCAAAAATTTAATTTGGCGAATTGTTTTCGGTTTTCGCGAAGAATAATTCACTTGGCGAAGTTTTAATACTTGTCAACCTATTTTCCTATCCCTTCCATTGTAATGGAGCGGAAAAAAAGTCATATCTTTTCTACATTTTTACATTATGCATAAGCGGAAAAAAGTCACATCGTTCTTTTTTCAAATAATTTCAGCAAAGTGCGTAAACCACAATAGATGTTATTATCGCTTTTATCAAACATGCCAAATTTCAAAACGTGCCAATATCTTCAGAAGTCCTCAGTAGATCTTCAGAAATGTTGAATAAAAAGCTTTAATCTTTTGCAGGTATGCTTAGAAAGACATCTACTTGAAGTTGGTGGTAAACATTTTGTAGGTTATAATTCAGAATGTTTTAAAAAAATTATAAAATTTATTTAATTTCGAACTGGGAAAGAAGGAATCAAGTAAGTGTAATAAAAAAGAGATATTCATAAATACATACCAAATTGAATTAACATTGAAAACCTAAAATTTTGAGAGCTCATTTTTTAAACAGTACTCATGCGATTTTTACAAAGCTTGGCCATTTGGCATAATTTGAGTCATAGAATCGAAATATGGAAACAAATTGGCATGTCATTTCCGAAAAAGCCCAATGTTGTGTCAAAATACCTATATTAGAACAATGCTATATATATAAATCTAATACATATCTTAAGTTGCGCTTTCGAGACATGGAAAAGGCAATTTGAATTGAATTTCGTCAATGGGGCCAGTAGAAAGTGAAGCATAGAAAGAACTGTTCCATTTGGGGGGGGCAGTGTACCTTCTCTATCTCCGTCAGTATCCATCAGAATCAGATCAGTTTGATCTTAGGTAAAGAGTGAATTGTAATTTAGGGTATATACTATGGCAAACACTTGAAACAGGGTAATTATTACCTTGACAAAAGCCTCCCCAGTACATTCTGCAGCGTGAATGGGGTGAAGGAAATCTATCCTTCTGTTTTAGAATACCGCCAAGCATTTACTAGATTTTTTGAAGCTGGATGATTTGATACATTGAGGCGTAGAGGAGCTTCCCATTTGTGATATTTCGCTCAAAACAATCTGGTCTAGTTTGAGGAAATAAATATATATATCTGAAAGTTTTAGGAAATGGAAACTTTGTGAGAATAGGATTACAAAGGATGGAGAAATACATTTATTGACTAAGGAAAATTCCGTCAAGCACCAAAATGGAGGCTTAGAATCAGTTAGAATGTATGACTCCTATCAAAATCTCTCGAAACTAAAGCTGAGTAACTCAGAATTCACGGGTGTTTGGATTAAAAAGTTTTCTTTCAAAGATTCTTTAAAACCTAATTGTTTTCGGGTCGATTAATATGCTAGAATGGCAATGGCTTTCTATTCAAATAGCTAGTAGGTGTTCAATGATCTCACAACTATCAGGTTTATTTATTTTATTTTTGTTTTATATTTCCCTATGTTAATCCGCCGGAAGGCGCATTAAGAAAAGTTACTAGAGTGGGCGCATGGGGTATCACATACTCCAATGTTTAAAATACGGTAAAAACAGTTTTATTTGGTTTCAAAGCTACTTTTCTTTTATAATACGCGAATAAGACTTGGGTTACAAAACATTAACTTCCAAAATAAGTTTATAGAGAGTTAAAATTAAGATAAATGAAAATAATAACAAAATAAACATCATACCTCTAAGTTTTATTGCATCTCTAATACACATAGCAACTTATTTTATTTGTTTACACTTTGAACAAAATTCATTCACGTGTTCTTAGCACAGAAGGTTTTCACATTTTAAATATAGCATTCGCGGTCTTCTGTCCCTGGCTCCAGGGCATTCATCACAACTTTGATACTTAGTTGCTTCTAATTTCCTATGTTCGTTTGAATTATTCCTCGAAACTTCTGCTTTTCTTTTGCATGCAGTATGTAGGTTTCTGTTTAAATATCAATCTCTGATCGTTGTTTAATATATTTTGTTTATTAATTGTAATGCTAAGTCCCTCAGAAACAGACATCTGCTTCTGTATCTGGTTGGTGAATTAGCAGTCGAAAGTAATATAATTCGAGCATTTATTGCAGCAACATTCAGTGCAGAAAGTACCATTGGCCCTTTCTTTGTTATTCTAGAAATTGAATAACTTGCTGCCATTTCATCGGCAATATCCACTGTTTCTTTAGTCGTATTATAAAAATATATAATTTCTAGCGTTTTTTTTTCAGTAGTGTCATCTAAAGCATCATCGTTATGTAATGTTAAAAGCATAAAAACAGTTTTTCCTTTTTTTAGGAACATAAGAAATGAATGCTTTATCATTTTCGAAACTAAACAGTGTAGAAAATATTCATATTTTCGTCTTCAGTTTTCGAAATGTAATCTTCTTCACTTTCAAATATTTCTAAATCAGCCCCACAGCCGCTGCATTTCCAATTCATAGGGAGTCATTCTTTTTGCCATAGTGCGCTTAGAAATGTTTTAATATTTAATTTTAAATACTTTAAAATCGCTTGCGAGTAGAAGTATTTCCTGTTACACTCTATAAGTAAATTTTTAAAATAAATATTCATTTAGAGAAACACTTACGTGGACAGGCGCGTGGGGTGTGTCACATTCCAGATGCAATAAAATACCGACAAATCTTTTTCTGAAACACACAGGCAACGGAAAAGTAGTTCTGAAAGTCACCCACTACTAGAAACTCAGCTACTGAATGTAGTACAGATTTTCAGTTTTACAAATTAGGAATATTCCACTTTTTTGTAGACTTGGGGTATGATACACCCCACGCGCTTTTCCGCGGGTTACGGATCATTATACAATTGCTCCCAAGTTGAACCTGATAAGCAAGCATTATACATGATCAAATTTATTGCTTATTATTGATCTTCATTGAATAGTTTACTACTTAGCTTATGTTGTAGCAATACGCTATTTGAAATTCATTTATCTTATTCCTATCTATTTCTTTTGTATACTTAACAATAATTCTCCATACATTTTGCAGCAATTTTTTAGATGATTTGTTGAGATATATGACACTTATAAGAATTGAAATATTCTATAGCAGAATGTATCAGTACAACATAATGCAGTAGATAAATTGAGATATTCCAATAACTCTAATTTCAAATCATTTCGCTTTTAAGGTAATATACCACGGAACACGAAATATCTATTGAAATCAGAGATGCGACATTCGAAGCATAATTAACATTGAGTACTTCGCATTTCAAACATATCACATTCAGCCATCTGAAGCATCTATAACTTCTGTTCATTCTATTTTAAGTTGCAACTCGTATTAGAAACAAATTTTCTATCGATCATCGGAAAATCCAATTTGCAGTACGGAGTAAGTCAAATATTATTAGTGAAGTAACGATGGAATATGTCCTCTGATATTTCATAATGATATAAAAGTTTCGGATATGTCGAAATGGATAGGGATTCTAGAAATGTATCATACTGAATATGACTTCCTCTTTGAAGGAATGCTTAAGAACATATTTATTCGTGGTATTAATATATAAAGATGATGTCCTTGTTAGAGCAATTAAATTGGAACTGATGCTGCATATCGAGAATAAAAACAGAATAAATTTAAAAGTGAATTTATTTCTTATATATTTAAACGTTAAAATGTCAAAACGACCGAGACCACCGTTGATTCTGTTACGCATTTCGTATTTATTTAGCTATTCATTTAGAACTGTAATTAAAATTGCTTTACTTTCCCGTGCAACGCAGACGATTTTTCAAGAGAAATCTACTTTCAAGAGAAAGTAAAAATAAAAGAGTGCGTGCATTTAATATTTAATAAATAAATATCTCGTAATTGCTGTTACCATCCACAAAAACCGAAAAAATCGAGCTTTTACCAGAATGGGGCTGTAAATAATAAAAAAAAGCTTATAAAAGTCGAATTTAAACACCTCAGCTCAGTTGTAGTTGTAACTCTTTTAAGCGAACTGTTGTTTACTTAATGCTGTATTTCTTTGTAGCGAAATCGCTGTGAGATTGGATTAACTTTAACTGTTTTGAATTTAATTCTGTTAAACGTTTGAGATATTGTGATATTGTACGGATTTTTCTGAGGAAATATATCAGTGTTTTGTTTTATTTCTTGTGAAGAAAATAAATTTTTTAAATTTTTTAACGACTGGTGCATTCAATCCATTACGAACCCGTACGCGTGCAATACTTCAAACGGGTGAGATTGCGATGTTGATTTCTTCATTTTCCCTAATGTATGTAGTAGCAGGTCCATTTATAAGGCTCCCGCCTTCTTTGCATGCCTTCGTGGTGTAGTGGTCAGCACGCTCTACGGTATTCGAGAGGCCCGAGATTCGAGTTCCGGCGACGGCATTGCTCATTTTTCACATCTCCTGCTTTCTAAATAACTTAATGTCTCTACAGTGGCGCCCGAACTAAAAAGGTGGTGTATGATGATTATCCACCTCCAGTATTTCGCGACTGGGTCCCTTAATCCCCAGTCGCCCTTTAGAAGGAAGAGTATATAAGGTATTTCCCCCGCCTTCTTAGCATGCCTTCGTGATGTAGTGGTCAGCACGCTCGACGCGTGTTCGAGAGATACGAGGTTCGAGTCCCTGTGAGGGCATTGCTCATTTGTCACATCTCCTTTCTAAATAACATAATGTATTTCCACAATTTTCCCCAAATGCATTGAGGCACACCAGCGGCCGAGCGGTAAAGACGCTGAACACTGGTAGTTCGAATCCCGCGAACGGGCTGGCTGCATAGGCGTTTTCGTGGTTTTCCCCATGTGTAACTTGTATACGAGCCAGTTTCCCTTAGAAAGTCCTCCACGAAGGCATCCCTCCCTTTAGGCAGATAGCCCTCGTGTGCTTTGCCATAATTGAATAACCTAACCTAACCAAATGCATTGTATCAATGTATCCCAGATAGCTTGTCCGAAACGGATTTATTTGTGGTTTCTTATCTTTAGTTTGCACGTGTCATTTGAAATCTCCACACATCTTTGTGCGTTAATGGAAGGGGAGGGGAGAAAATTGCTGTGAATCTCAAAAGTCATTTCGAGAGTTTCTGTATTTTAAGCATACACGTTAACGACGGCTTCGGTTTTCTAAGGGTTAAATTAGTGTTCTGTTCTTATTGAAGAAGTTAAATAAAAATCAGCGTAATGTTTATAAATTCCAGGACTAGTTTCGACTTTCCTGTATTTGAACCGCCAAAACTAGTCCTGCAAAATGTACAAACATTACGCTGATTCTTGTTACTCAACTTCCCCAATAATCGTTATTCGTCGTGTTATTTTAGCCTAAATTAGACTTGTATTCATTTATCAAGAAACGTTTCTTTTCTTGGAATTATAACAAACTTTGTGCAGATTACCAGGAATTCCAATAAAAACTCCGGAAAGGTTTTAGCTCAAAAGGTGGCTCAGCGATAAATTCACTAAACACTTATAACTCGATACGAGTTCGAATGCTAGCGAACGGATGCATGATCGCTTTCGTAATTTTCCCCTGTGAATACGAACCAGTCTTAGGAAATCTTTGAGAACAGCATTCCAAGGTCAAAACCTGTCAAACCTAGTATAACCATTAAATGAAGCAAAGTAATCTGGAACGTTTAAATAACATTTTAAGAAACGGAGAAATCTGAGAATATCATATAATGCATACAAGTGAGATTTAGTATGAGGCAAAATGTTTAGAATCATTTACATTTTGAGTCAATTAGAAATTTTTGACATATGGTTCCGTTTAGAAAATCGTACTGAAGCAACACACATGTTACGGGATGATTTTACTCTAGTACGATAAATAAGTTTAAAAGTTTTCGCTTGTATGTCTGTAATAGAATTTAATACTTTTCCTTAAACAAATTTCCAGTTATTAAATCTGTTCGAATGGCCACTTGGATAGAAATAAATGAATAAATATCCAAAATTACATTATTCAAACCATTTTTACGTGAGTATATAAGATAACATCATTATTTCAAGAACCTTATTAAAACTCAAATATTTTAATGAAACGTTGTTAATTTTTTCATTTATGTAAATGGAAAATTCAAACACAGATTCCTAGATTCTGTTTTTTTTGTCGTAAAAGGTAATATTTAGATAGCGAAATAAAAATTTAGAAGAAAAAATTGCATGAATATTTTACTCAATCGCATATTTTCCAAAAATTTAATTTTCAGTTAATTCACATCGTAAGAAGACGGTTTTTTTGTGACTAATTCTTCCATAAGAAACAAGTTTTCTTTGATATTTCTTATCTATGATAGTATAATAAAAATTAAATAACGTAACATTGTGATGTATTTAATTACATGACTGAAATTGTCAAATTTGGTGCCTTTGCCAACCATTAGATACCAACGTGCAGTTGTCAAACAATAGGTAAATGAATTCAAAAGAGTAAATGTAGTTATATAAAACTATTAGCAACAGCGCAGCGTTTGTAGTACTATTCATCTAAACGCTAAAGAACTAACTAATAAGCAAAAGGACTCTAATTTCGAAGGTTAAATAGAACGTTTTTTGCATCTGCAGATAGAAGCGCAGAGAAAAACAAGGAAAACATATTATGCAAGCTTTTATTCTGCTAAAAATTATCTGCTGAAATATCACCAAGCTCAACAGTAATAATATTTTATAGAATATAAGGCAGAAAGCGAAGCAAAAGAGGCTTGCAAAGTTAAGTACTATAAAGTAAATTTCAAACGTAAAGGATGCATAACAATTTAACTTTCATAAGTTAAAAAATCTCTTTCCAAACACAAGAACTGAAAACTTATTTATACTTGAAATAAATTGCATTCGGATGTGTTTTAACGGAAAGAGGAATTGCACAAAAAATATTAAGGTAACTGTATTAACTAAAATGAAACCTTATATAGTCGCAAGATCAAGAAGTAAAATAATTCGTAAAACATGTCTTAATATCTTCGTTAGAGAATTTAAAATGTTTACCTTCACATACATATTTACAGAAAAATTAATTTTATTATAAATTTATTTATTTACTAGTTTATGCTTTGCAGCTTAATTTGCGTGTGAAACTGCCATTTGTGTATATTATGTAACACTAACATCTACCTTATATCGCAGCATATAGTTTGTCTGCTCAACTTTACTCTACTCGGCGCACTAAACATCAAAGATTATCTATTCCAAATTCTAATCTAAAGTTTTCTCGACTTAACTTAACATCAAAGCAAATACACTAAAAATAAATCCGTTATAGTTTTATTTATTCAGCCTGTTGAAAGAGTAATGGAAAGCTTGCATAAAATTATGCACAATATTTCGATTCTAAATTTTAAACGTGGTAGATTTGTTAAGACTGCATCGTATGATGTCAGGATCTGAAGTGTTCTCTATGTGACCTTAGGGAAAGCTTCATTAAAACACTCATAGATTTTCCATTCTTAACATTTGAAACTGTAGAACTGATAAGACTGCATCGTGTGGTGGTAAGGGAAAGCCTAAGAAAACAATGTTTAGCATTTACATTCCTTTTATAACCAATAAAATCAATAGATGTCATGGGTAGTGTTCTAAAACAACTCATGATAGTACTACCCTAAGAACGTCATTTGTTACAAGTTCCACCAATCCGAAAACAAGCAAATATTTACTTATTTACTTACTAATACAATAATCCTAATATATCAAAGTCTTCTCCTCAGTTATCTGCTGTTACGCGCTTCGCCCTTCTTATAACATTTGCAGGTTTGTTTCCCATTGTTCCATCTGCTTCTAAACCAGCTATTTTATGCTACTTACGATTAATTCGTTATTGAAATATATTTTACATTTTGCATTCTTTAAAGGAGGTATATAATTCTTTGTAGATGGTCTGTTTACCACAATATTGAAATTTTGAAGATTAGAGACGTTAAACACACATAACTAGATAAATATTTTATGTCTATAATCTTAATGAATATTATTAAAAGAATGAGCATTCAGTTTTATTATTGCTATCGAAATTTTCAAATAAAAGCTATCACTTTTAATTTTTTTCTACTTTTCATAGGTACTTCTTGAATGCAAATAAAACTGTAGCCGATTGTGAGGTTTCTTCGTGGTTTAATCTTAAAAAAAGCAATTTAACGTGTATTATTTACTCCCATTGTACGTATCTACGAAATCATTAAATAGTGATTGCTAAGATCAAATGAATCAATCATACGTGCTACGATTAATCATATCTGTTTGTCATAATCTATTTAGATCTTGTTTAAAAAATATAAGAAATATATTTCGGATATGAAAAACGATTATACCACTCGCAAAGAGAGAAAAATGATTTCTCGATAGGAGTGCTGAGTTTCTAAAGCCTTAGCTTGTGTTTTCCTGTAGCGGAAGAGATCCACATTTTATTCACCGTTTATTATTTTCTGAAGATACTGTACAGAAATTAGGTACTTTTTGAAAGCAGGAGAGATGAAAAATGAGCAGTGCCCTCGCCAGGACTCGAACCACGGACCTCTCGAATACGCGCCGAGCGTGCTGACTACTACACCACGAAGACATGCTAAGAAGGCGAAAGAAATACCCTATATACTCAGCCTTTTAATGGGCGACTGGGGATTAGGGGACCCAAACTCCAAATCCTGGTGGTGGAGAATAAGCATCCACCACATTTCAGTTCGGGCGCCACTGTATAGACATTAAGTGTTTTTTAAAAGCAGGAGAGATGAAAAATGAGCAATGTCCTCTCCAGGTCTCGAACCACGGACCTCTCGAATACGCGCCGAGAGTGCAGTCTACTACACCACGAAGGCATGCTATGAAGGCAGTAGAAATGCCTTACATACTCCCCCTTTGAACGGGCGGCTGGGGATTAGGGGACCCAATCGCCAAATCCTGTGGTAGAGAATCATCATTCACCACATTTTAGTTGCGGGCGTCACTGCAGAGATATTACGTGTTTTTTAAAAGCAGAAGAGATGAAAAATGAGCAATGCTCTCTACAGGTCTCGAACCACGGACCTCTCGAATACGCGCCAAGAGTACTGTCTAGTACACCACGAAGGCATGCTAAGAAGGCGGTATGAGTACCTTATATACTCACCCTTTTAAAGAGCGGCTGGGGATTAGAGGACCCAATTGCGAAATCCTGGTGGTAGAGAATCGTCATCCACCACATTTTAGTTCGGGTGGCACTGTAGAGACATTCGGTGTTTTTAAAAGCGGGAGAAATGAAAAATGAGCAATGCCGTCGCCAGGACTCGAACCGCGGACCTCTCGAATACGCGCCGAGTGTGCTGTCCACTACACTACGAAGACATGCTAAGAAGGCGGTAGAAATACCTCATAATATGAAAGCGTATGTTAGAGAGTGTCTGTGAGATTCAACAGATGTTTAAATTTTATCATGCCAGTAATCGTATTTAAATATGCTTTACGCTCTCGCGAAGTTTAGTTAAGATTTCATGTTAACTCATTTATTTTAAAATAAAATTATACCTCCTTCAATAAAATATTTTAACAAAATCATGCTTTGACACTTACTCTTTAAACTATCTCAGAAGTTATATAGTTACTTATGCTTCTCTCGTTTCTGCTTTAGCAGTCATGTATAACGTTTCAGAAACTTCACAATGCTTCACTCCCCAATTAATTTCACGCTTTGTCATTTCTATCAAATTTCCGCTCTTCGATATTTCAGGTACTGCTGTGGCTTTTCACGTTAAAAGAAGGTAGCTCTATGTTGATTAACTTTAATAACTCATTCTGTAATTTAATGGAGAAAATTCCTTTGGACAGCTTTTGCTTGGTGAACCGATTAAGTTATAAAAGCCGGAGACAAAATCCCAAATTGGTTAAATTTGAACTTCCTGTGAAGCAGGAAGAGAACGAACTGGAATAAAATTTCCTTTCTTCCTATTTTAAAAACGAAATAAAAGATAAAAGACGAAAGATAAATTAAATAAAAGATAAAAGACGAAAGATAAATTAAATAAAAGATAAAAGACGAAAGATAAATTAAATAAAAGATAAAAGACGATTATTTGTAAAGATGAAAAGTCAGTAATTCTTAAATGTTATAATATTTCAAAATATTTTATTTTAATATGCCTTGTTTTTGGTATGGTGATAAGACAATTTGCTTTGCCTAGAGGCCTTAGCTCAAATCTCAAGTTAAATGTAGAACGTACGTGTTTATAGCATTAAAGAGGACTATGAGCACATAAAATTTGTCGAAGAAAAAAACTTTTTGATTAGGTATCATAAAGTGGGAATGGGGTTTTTACCTTAAGCATCACTGTTCTCACAGTCAAGTGTTTTAAATATTATTCAAGCGTTAATACAAACGAAATTTTTAGAATTGATCTTCAGTCTTTGTTGAATATGACATCTTAGAAATAATAATTTTGTTTAGTTAAATCCCTAAACTGTAATTTACTTTAGTGGAATGATTAGCATCTTCAGAAAATGAAACATTAAGAAAGCTTTGAAACAATGTCAAGGGAAATGAAGAATGGAGAATGGAATCACATGGAAAATGAAGAGAAATTCATTATGTCATTCAATGTTACTCAGTGAAAAAATATAATTTATATTATTTCATGTCATAATAACAGAAATAAAAAATGATATTTAATTAATTATTTTAGATAGTCAGGTTTACGATCCACATGGGACTAAAAATTCTTTCCAATAATAGTTTGATGATTATTACTGTAGGAATATATGCCATAGGCATTCCCGAAAGCGTAGTCTTGGCCATACGTAATATGCGTACAAATTAATTTATGATTTATTTCTCATATGAAACCTAGATTTTATTTTCAGTTGTTATTTGCAGTGAGAACAATACAGGATTATCTTATTAAAACGTTTCTCTGTTCTGTACATTGTACAGAAACAAAGGAAATAAAAACGTCTCTAATTCCTCTATAAGAAAGATTGAATGTAGTAAACCACATTAGTGGCACAGAAAGGTCACTTCGTTAGAAATTAGAGTGTACTACACCATTATGATTCGCTGATTCCTCGTCAAACTACGCCATTTTGACTTCCTTAGACTAAGTAAATAGGAAGTATTGTAATCGCCAAAAATTTCCGGTATCTTATTTCAACGAAAATATCTATTTTCACCTCTATCGAATGCGATTTAACGATGTTTTTGAGTGACATTAGTGCGTAAGAACAGAATAAAGGACGCTTTTTACAAAAAAAATGTAAAACTGATTTCAAATGGATTCTGAAGAGATTTTTTTATAGCGTCTGTGCGTACGTACGTATGTGTGTATGTATGTATTTCGCATAACTCAAAAACGAATAGCCTCAGAAAGTTGAAATTTTGTATATATGACCGCTGTGACATGTAAATGTGCACCTAGTATTTTGATTGAAATCGGCCGCACGAAACGTATATAAATTTATGTATATACACTCTGCCACTCGGCTCAGTGAATTCAATTTTTTTATTCTTATACTAGCCGCTGCGCGGCCAGCCTTCGTCTGGCTTTTAAGTGTATCAGAGAAATGCCTAAAGAGAACACCAAGTATTAAATTTGAAAACTGTACAGAATTTTACTCTGCAGAACAATTTTATCGAAAAAGAAACAAACGACAACGGAAAAAAAATTCAGTTAAAAATGCATTACATATAAAAAGCATACAACGAAATAAGCAATATGCCTTAATACAAATATTAATTACCCTAATAAATAAACTAACCAACTTCCTTTTGCAAAATCTTAAGAACTCAAATGGTATAAACAGATTAAGAACTTAAACAGATTAAAAAATATCATTCAAAACTTTTTTATAATTAAAATTATATGTAATTAAAACATAATATTACAATGAAATAAGCAGTACCCCTTGATACAAATGTTAATTATCCTAGTAAAGTAATTAAACAATTCACCGTTGCAAAAAGAAACAACTTTTTTAATTTCTTAAACTTTTCAGTCTCTTAAAAACAGTAACATAAGAAATACGACGAAACCGAATTGTTGCCAAACCGAAATTTTTAAAAGAATAAAACTATTCAAAATGATGCAATTTTATCAAAAATCTATCAACAACAATAAGAAAGGAAAATTGTTGCCAAAACTACATTTTAAAATATCTGAGATGTGAGAAGTGTATTCGGAAGCTTCATTTAAAAAATTAAAAAAAGACACAAATATTATTATTTTTCCAAAATTCTTTTTTTAAAAGGAGTCGAAAGGATTAAAGTAAAAATCAAAGGAAAATAAACAGCACATTTTTTTAAATAAGTTTAAAAAAAAAATCCGCTGAAAAGGTGTTAAGCTCACCTTCCTAAATAAATTCGTATTTAATCGATTTATTGAAATACGAAATTTATTTTAAGTTCGTAAAATAGCTAAGTGTCTACGCTTCACGACGATGTAAAAATGAAATGTATAGAGTGAAATCTCGCTTTCCTGTAGCCCATTATGTCTCAAAATGACATGATTTGGTCACAAAACATAAAATAAAAAAATATTCGAATTCGAATTTCGAAAAAATCGCTTCGAGGTGCACTGGCTCTTGTGTAGATACACCTATGTACCAAATTTTGTGGCCCTGGTTCTATAGTCTATTAGCTTACTCGCAACACGAACGAAAGACACACACACACACAAACACACACACACACACACACATACACACACACACACACACACACACAGACTCTTTGTTTTATTATATGTAGAGATGTTGGTAAACTGTGCATTTTTTTGCTTTAAAAATGTTGAACTATGTTGTTCTTATCTCCCGGTTAAGGGTTTTATGCCTTTAGGACATTTGCAAGATTTGTAGAATTATCAAGAATTTAAAAGTTGTTTAATAGCGGCTAAGCATAATCATTTTCTCTTGGCAAACATATTTTTGAAACATAGGAGAATAATGGATATGTTGCCAATCTAGAGAAAAGGAGCTTCGCAAGAAAAAAAATAACGCCTCTTTTATTATTGCGAATTAAATTGTGCTTAATCCATTCTGGAATTTATTTGAAGAAGTAAGTGTTTAAGTGTTAAGTCGTAATTTTTAATATAGATATTTTGAGTTTTTAATGTATCCTTTCGCGTAGTGAGAGATGAATTAATTGAATGAGAATTACTGAATCGTCTGTGAAAAACTATTTCTTTCTTTCTTTTTTTTTAGATTTATTATAATATTTGAATAGAACATGTGGCAACGATTAAGTAATTCTTCAGATGATATACATAATTTTTGTGCATTCTGAGTGATAAAATGAATGAGATGTAACGCTGTTAAGTGAAGCTAGCGCCAGAGTGTCGCTGTGGTGAAAAAAATATAGTGAATTTTAAAGATTGCATTTATTCTATTGTGGTTTATGCGCTATCGATGAAGTACTAGATTTAATTCAGTCCATTAAGTTTAAATGAAATACAAAATGCGTATAATTTAATACTCCTTACAAGGAAGTCATGTGGTGTGCACATCATATTTTTTTATTTTAACTCACATAAAGTCAGAAACTTTAAACCACGACATCGTAATTCTAAGATAGTCAATGTGCCTTAATTCAAAAGTTCAGTAAACGGATTATGTATACATTGAGGTCAAACGCTTTACGAAATTCTTATCTTTCATATAAGTTCGAATTTCGATAACGGAAAATTTCTCAATGTTCTATCAAATTTGACTCATCAAGAATTATTGCTTTGTGTATAATGACTTGTTGTAGCCTTAGTTTAGGTCAGACTATTTGAATACATCAAAGCACGCGATAACTATCTGAAATTACTAAATGGCTACCTTCGTGAAAGACGTTCTAAGCAAATCATATGCGCGTAACACATGGTAAAAATCAAGAAATTCAACCTTGCAGTCAACACTTTCGCCTAAGGCTGAACTCAGATCGAGCTACAAGCATTCCACGTTCTTAACCACTGGTTGCCTCTTAGCCTAGCTGCGAACGTGAAATGTATGAATTTCTACAGAACACTCAAATTATCGGTAGATATGCTCATGCTACGCACTAAAAGCGGTTTATCAAATAGGAAGACATTTCTATGCAGATACAAATTAAAAGCTTGTCGTATGATAAGATAAGAATCTTAATGTAGGTGGAGATTGTATTGAATTATAGATTAAGGCGCAGGCTTTTATGTAAAACTTGAGCTATTAAAAATGTCCTATTTATGTAACTCAAAATGGTATTGTTACTGATTTTGTATTTATTTAGCTATTTTTAGTAGAAATATAATTAAATTGTTTCATTTCCCCGTGCACTGCAGCACAAGACTTACTTGAAGAGAAAGCTAGGCCGGATAAGTACAAATACAAGAGCGCGTGCATTTAACATTTAATAAATAGATATCTCATAATTGCTTTTGCTATCCAGAAAAATCGAAAAACTAGATTTTACCAGAATATTCTCGTGAATGATTTAAAAGCTTATAAAAGCCGGATTAAAACATCTCAGCTCAGTTGTTGTTCTTTTAAGCGAACTGTAGAGTTTTACTTAGTGCTGTTATTGATTGTAGCGAATTCGCGATGAGATCGAATTAGCTTTCTCTGTTTTGAATTGAGTTCTGTTTAATGTTTTAGTAGTTCAAAATATAACTACTGTGAGACATTGCGACATTGTATGAATACCTCTGAGGAAATATTTCAGCATTTTGTTTTATTTCTTGTGAAAAGAATAAATTTTATTAACTTTTTAACAACTTATGCATTTAATCCATTACGAACCCGTACGCACGCAATAGTATTTATTTATAACCCATGCCTGACATTACTATACTCGCAGCAACACTCATATATACACATACATATAAAAATTTATAAAATCAGTACCATTATGTTTAAATAATTAGCAACAAGGCATCGATAATGTTATTATTATTATACGCTCTGGCATTAGGAACTATATGGGATTAGAAGGAAGCTCAGTGGAGGACTTTTCAAAGGAAACTGGCTCGTATCTGCGTTACACACGCTAAAAACTACGAAAATGCTCATGCAGTCAAACTCGTTTCCCGAGACTCGAGCTCCAGACAGAACTACCACTGTCCAGAGGATTTTGCCGTCGCCTTTGATAATGCTACTCATTGCGATTTGTAAATTTATCATAAATTAAAATAGTGAATTGTTTATTTTTCATAACTAATTAATGGTTTAGTATCCGATCATCTAACGTTTGTAATAGAATTTCAAAGTCGGTAATATTAGAGATATGTATTTCTTTTATTTCCATGAGTAAGACAGACGTTTCTCCAACTTGACGTCGTAAGATAATCACCTAGGTTCTGGTAAAACTGGAAATATAAAAATATATAAAACTACCCTAGTGGTAAATGGAAACTGATGTAACAAATCGATGAAGAAAAGAGACGTTGAAACAGATAAGGTAGACGGAAATCATCAAACGACTAAAATGATAGCATTGAAAGGAAAACAGTTAAAAAACATTTTTATGCTTCTAGCAAGTAATATTATAAACGAAGCCTTCTACCAGAATACATTACCGAAGTAAACCTTTAACTTCCTGAAAAGAAGCAAACGAACTGCTCGTAGAATAAATTTGTATATCCCCAAATGATGCCCTTTTTATCGTTTTTGTTAAATTCATCACTTCAGGCACATCTGTGTGTGTTATACAGTAAAAATAATAGCGTTATCTTCGGAAAGGTTTACGTAGATGTCAAATTAGGTATTCCATACTTTTCTGAGAATTATATTTGCAAAGCAAAACTACTATCTAATTATTTTTGAAGCAGAGACTTATATTCGAGAAATGGTAAGGCGTTATCTTTCAAGATTTGATTTAACGAAATGAGTGTTATATACCAGTTGAATGAAACCTCATTAAAATGCTGTGCGATGTATTAAATCACATTTCTGGAGGTAAGGAAGTTCTAACAAAATAGAGCATTATACATTTTACATGAGAAAATTTATAAAGAATGTCTCCAGAAGAAGTTACTTTTTCTATTCCGATTCGTGTATTCAATGTTCTAGGGAAAAACTTGAATGACAGATATTACCTGCAATAATATTTTCATAGTAAAATAAATTTTAATTTAAGTATAAACATTCGTTTCATATAGAATTTCAAAGCTTGCATAAAACCCTTAATACTGTTACGGATTTCATATTTATTTGGCTATTTATTTAGAATTGTAATTAAAATTGTTTTATTTTCCCGTGCAACGCAGACGATTTTTGAAGAGAAAGCTACGTCGGAAAAATAAAAATAAAAGAACGCGTGCATTTAATGCTTAATAAATAAATATCTCGTAATGACTGTTGCCATCCAGAAAAATCTAGAAAAGTCAAGAGTGTTCTAGTGATAATTAAAAAGCTTATAAAAGCCGAATTGAAACACCTCATCTCAGTTGTTGACACATCGCGCAATTGCTACGATATTCCGGCAATACTTGACTGGACTGCACTGGACTCATCTCAGTTGTAGTTGTAGCTGCTTAAAGCGAATTGCTGTTTGTTTACTTAATGCTCTTATTGACTGTAGCGATTTTGCTGTGAGATAGAATTATTTTATCTGTTTTGAATTGAGTTTTGCTAAACGTTTGAGATAATGTGATATTGTGCGAATATCTTTGAAGAAATATTTCAGCATTTTGATCTATTTCTTGTGGAAAGAATAAATTTTTGTTAACTTTTTAACTACTTGGGCATTCAATCCATAACGAACCCGTACGCACGCAACAATACTATATAATCAAGCGAACATTTATTTCGTGTACGTCGAATGTTTTAAAAGTCCATAAAGATTTAAACGATTTATAAAAATCTAAAGAATGTGTATAGAAAATAACTTAAGCATTTTCCAGGTAATTTTAGGGGAATTCGAATAAAACTTTAGCTAATTAACGAAATGTGAAAATGTGAAATGGGAATTGAAACCTGATGTAGTTCTTCTTTCCCAATACAGACTTCATACTCATTAATTCAATATTTTAGCGCTTTGAGTTTGGTCGATGCATGTCAAGACACACTGATAAGGAATATTATTATTCCTCTAGAACTAAAATCAGTCATTTAAGGCCCGAACAGCGAATTTTCCTGACAGATGAGAAAATAACAGGAGAAATGAACTTGTGAGGAAACTGATCATTTTTTTAATTCATTTGTAATTCTCAGAAATAAAAATGGCAACAAAATTATTGTGGTTTTTTCAATAACAGCTCATTTTTTATAATTACCAGAAAAGAACACTTCAAAGAATTTTATTAGCAACCAGATGAGAAAGGTTTTATCAATAGCAAAAAGGTATCAGATATTGTGTTCCTGCGTAAAAAACGATTTTGAGGCATACAGCTTGAAAACACGATAAACCTAACAATAAATTAAAGTTTTCTTTTGTTAAAAGAATGATATTATTGGCATGAGAAGACAAGCAACTGATAAAAGTAACACAGCTGGTACTGAAATCAAATTTATTTCAGGTAATTAGAATGTCAAAAAAAGTTTAGGTTACTATAGGTTAAGGCAAAGGAACTCAAAGACAATCTGCCTGTGAGGAAGGATGCTTTCATGAAGGACTTTTTATAAAAAACTGATTCTTTTTCTTCGTTATATGTGGGATTATCCGCTAAATCTCTCATGGGGCTAATAATTCGCCAGGATTTCAGCAGCATTGCAACTATTTGCAGCAATCTTAGACTGCAGCAATTTTGCCGCTGGGTTGCTGGTGATCCATTATGTTGCTGTTTTCCTGTCCATAAATTTCATAGAAGAATGGTGTCCAGAATCTCAAGGACTGGCCATATAACAATTCTACTTGCACCCCAATTTTGAGGGAGAGCTCCCCAGGCGCTGTTCCGAGCGTCTGCCACCCCTCACCTCTACTACTGAGCCACATGACAGGACTCTCGGATAGCCATATATTTAGAGTGTTCCATTCTGCAAAGTCAATATACATTTACAAACAACCATGCCTTCTCTGGGATTCGAACCCGAGCCCTTCGGTATCACATTAGACTCTCCTAACCACTATACCGTCTGAGTGCCCTGGTGGGTTATTGCCGAATTCATTTGCAAAGGTAAATTGTATGGTTGAATTAACTAAATTCAGAACAGATAAAATATATGTTATATATTCTTAGTTACCTCCTAAAATGTGAAATTATGATCAGTATAGCGAAAGGAAACCAAAAAAATACTTTAAATAATTTAATCTCAAAACAGCGCATATCAGAGACGTGAATACCTTTTTCTTTTTCGCCTGAAACAATACATAACATGTACGCCTCTATATCCTGTAATTTTTGCTTGGGGGGGAAGAAATATATGTGTATCTATCCATCTATCTATATTTCTATCTATCACCATCTATATACATTTATCTACCTATTTATCTGTATCTATATATATCTATCTATCTATTTATCTGTATATGTCTACCTATCTACTTATCCATACATAATCAAAAAGATAAATAGATAAATCTAATCATAAAAGCTGGATACTTCCTCAAAGATATTCATACAATATCATGCAAAATAAAAAGTGGCTACCAAAACGTTTAATAGAACGCAATCCACAGCTCAGAGAAAGCTAATCCGATCTCACAGCGAATTCGCTACAGTCAACAACAACAGCTCATTAAAATAGCAGCAGCAACCAAGCTGAGATGTTTCTCTCCGGCTTTTAGAGATTTCTAATCGGGCACGCGAGACAGTTCTAGCAATGTCTGGAAAGCAAAACGAGTAGATTTACGGTTACAGGTAGCAATTACATTTATTCAAATTAAATATCAATTAAGAAGATAAAATTATATAT